>OY751313.1:48681805-48759215 GCA_963564615.1 Rhorus exstirpatorius
CGCAATGGTCGTTTGCTTGTGGCCAGTTGGTGCTAATGAAGGAGACACAGACGTTGTGTACATTGCCACTTAGCGGGCCCCGCAAACGCGTCAGCTCGTTCAGCATACTCGAGCCTCGACCCCGCGCGCGAAATGCAGCTTCGCGCCATATGTATGAGCTCCACTGTGTTCACCTTTTTTTTCTCCCCTCTGCGTATAGATAAACGCGCGTAAATGTCTACTCATGGTCACATAAAACAGTTCCCATCCGAAAAATCTTACGAAACTCCCATCCGCCATGTATTCATACCCTCCGTTCGCTCTTGTGTCGCAGGCGGGCGCAATATCCGTTCTCACATCCAGAAGACCATCTTCTTTGTTAGTCACATTAGAATAGAATGAGAAAGGCAGCGACTATGGTTTGGGAGAAAGGTGCGGTGGTGGAGAAGCTCGGTATTGTTGCCCAGAGTGAACGACGGGGATAGTTGGATTGGAATTTGATGATGGGTGGAAAAGTAGATAAAAGAAAAAGGGAAAGAATTTCCTTTTTCAACAGTTATCTAATGAAGGCAAGCCAGAGATGAGTGTCTATCGATCTAGGCGCAGCGGGCTCCAGCAGTGCCTGCGAACCACCCTCTCTATCTCTCGCAATGCATCAACTTACCTCCGTTTGCGGCATTGGCGCATCGTTAATTTGTCTCTCATCATATGAGATCGAGTCAATCGCAGCGGCAGAGAGAGACCACACACAACAATATTCGAATATCCTATGTGCTCCATAGGTGAAATTAGAGAAACAGGGGATTTCAGGAGAAGCTTTGGAAGCGCATGAGAAATATCTCGGGTGAGTAAGTGTGTGTGTGTGTGAGAGAGAAAAAGAGAGAGAGAGAGAGAGAGAGAGAGAGAGAGAGAGAGAGAGAGAGAGAGAGAGAGAGAGAGAGAGAGAGAGAGAGAGAGAGAGAGAGAGTCTGCAGGGTGGCCCATTTGCCGCCACCGCACCGGTACCTCGTTAAATTCAAGTGGTTCTCGTCGGGTATCTCGCGCCTGGGCGATGAGAGCAACCACATCCGAATCAAGAATGTCCCCGAACTGCCTCGTAAAGGCTCCTACTCCTCTGCCCCGGCCGTTGTTCCCGTTCTCCATCCTCTTCTTCTTCGGATTTTCTTTTCTCCTTGTTTTTACATTCTTGTTGCAGTGCTCCCAGTATACCGGGAGCAACGACGAACGAACGTCACTGCGGCATCGCGTCTCAATAACACACCTGCGGGCACTCTCGGTTCATCGACGCCGTGAAGAAGCGGCGCGTCGCGTCAACCAAAAAGGAGACGAGAGAAAGGAAAGGACTTAATCACGAAATGCTCACCAACGAGGATACTATACAGTGCCAAGAGCCGGTGGCCAAGAGACCGATGAAGGAGCAAGAAGCATCTCCAGGCATATCGGCAAACGGCCTCAAGCTTATAAACAATATATATATATATATATCTTTATATATCTTTATAGCCGCACAACCCGCAAATGGTCCACGCCAATTAATTGCACCGCTTCCATTAATTAATTGAATATATCCCCGCGATGGAACGCCGATTGCGTCTCTCGTGGTGGCGATCGCTGGTGAGCTCTCCTCTTGCCTTTAGCCAACCATGGGCATCTCGAGTCTCATCCGCTATATAGTACAAACTATCGCTTAGCTTATCTCCTCTCTCTCTCTCTCTCTCTCGCTCTCTATCTTTCCCACCATGAACAGTCTCGCGAACACGTGCAATTTGTTCTCTCTCCGTGGGCTTCTCTGTTGCCAACATCACCTTTACCTTATTGCCCTCAGGAGCTAATCGTTTTCTATCCTCCGGCATATCTAAATCCACTCCCAGGAGGATAGTCGCAATCTCATGGATCGAGATCAATCGATCGTTGGGTAATTCGAGCGAACGCGCGCGAGCGCTCCTCCAGATGAGGTATATAAACGTATAAACAGCAACCACGGTGTGCTAAGCTCCGGGCCGTGTCCACGGCGCATATAGCGCAAACTCTCAAGGACGATTTTATCACGGATATTGCTGCGAGAACGTCTCAAACGGGCGCGCAATCTCGTACAGCGCTCTTACATCGAGATGCAGATTACTCAACGAGAAACCGCGAGTGAAAGAAAACATCCAAGAGTCGCTCTCTCGTCCAGCTCAAGATGAGCTTCATAAAAATATTTCTTCGTATACTAATTAAAGACCCCTTCGTCATGTCTAGTACATACCTATATGTATGCACACGTTACGGTACGATAAAATCAAGTAAAAAAAAAAAAAGAAAAAAATCATACGTTTTTCGTGGATCTTACTGCAAGAAAGTTTTCTTTTCCGAGAATCGGTAATAAATTAAAATGGACTGATGGAAAAGAGTGGAATTTTTTAGTTCAAGACGCGAGTGGCATTTCTTCGTATCACTTAGCCCATTAACGTTTGCTTTATCTTGCGGCAGTTAAGCTGTCAAGAAAGTCACCAGCCCGTGGTTCATTGAAATTGAAGCGACACGGATAAATATTTGAATATCGTGAACATTTCATACATATCCCATTGAGGTATAGTAATGCAACTTTTCACGGGTTTTCAGGCAACTGAATAAACGGCACGTGAATTTACCGGATTTTACAAGGAAGAAAAATCATCGAATATAGTCATGAATTTCCATTAAAATCGATTTGTTGCTAACATTAATGTGTATCCTCATATACAATACGTGAAATAAATGATTGCTTATAATGCACCGATTGATCTCGAGTTGCCGCATATTATGAGATTAATTTGACGCCGTGCGCATTCGGGCATCGCTAAAATGAATTTATATTCGTAATAAAGCTTCAATTTCTCCGGTTTTCACGGTATACTCCCGGGAGAGTAATAACCGATCGAGAAGAATATATCGATAGCCGGGGTTATGATCGCGATGATCGGGGTGAAGAGGGCGCGCGCGCATGGGTTTCGTATAAGTAGGCCGAGCGAGAGCCTCACTGCCTCTGATCGAGCGCCGACATACCGCGCTAGATTAGAGGCTGCCAAATGAATTAAAAGCCAATTTTAATCAAAAGCGGGCACCGGCTTTTAGGCGCGATTATCCGGGATAATCATTGGTGGGAGGAGCCCAGTAGAGGATACGATACAGGAGGATCATATGTGTACGGGGGATCATAACTATATACGGTCTATCATGAAAGTCAGAGAGGCCTGTCCTGAGGAGCGTTCGCGAACGGTGGGTGGGGGGGGGGGGGGGGGGGGGGCTTAAGATTTAAAGAGAAAAGAAAGCGATCGCGAAGAATGGATTCCCCCCTTCCCATATATATTAGTCGTACGTGTTTTCTCGCGCGATCGAGTGCGCGCGCGCGCGCAAAGGGAAACGATTTGCCACTCCGAAAACGAATAAGCCGCGAGGTTCGCAACTCGCGATTCAATCCCTCGCCCGCCGGGAGAGTGAATCAGAGCTTGGGAATATCTCTATGTATGGTATTGAGCGAGCATTTTTTGTCGGTACGATAAGCCCTTGGCGCACACTTTGCTTGTCCCGAAGCGTGAAAACTTTATGGGACAAATGAAAGGGCGCGAGGGGGAGTGGGGTAGGGGAATGGAGGAAAGGAGAACCACTGGTAAAAAGAGTAAAAGGAAGCGAGCAACTTCGCGCACACGGCGTCGGCGTCATGAAAGTTATAATACAAAGCCAGAAGAGGCAAAAGGAGCGAGTGAGTGAGTGAGTGAACGGTTTAACGTATGAGGGAATGAACGTGCGAGCGTGCGCGTCTCCGGAAGATAAAAAGCCCAGAGAGAGAGAGAGAGAGAGAGAGAGAGAGAGAGAGAGAGGCTGCGCTCTCGGACTGCTCTGGCGCGTTGCTCTTGTTATGAACGGGCGAGTATATAGTGACCCTATCATTAACACCTAAACGGACGATTGGTCGGTGCACCTTCTACTTCTTCTTCTTCTTCTTCTTCTCCTTCAACCTTTTCTCATTCTTTCCTCTTTCTCGTCTTATTCTTCGAGGATCTCTCGTTCCGCGCGGTCTTTTCATCTTCTCGAGTACCCTACGTTGAATAACCATATACTATATATACGTATATATCAAAGAGAGAGAAAGAGAGAGAGAGAGAGAGAGCATAGAAATTGGTGGCTGCGCTCGGTTCATCGTATCATATGGACTTGCAAGAGAACTCGGACGCGATGATGCATCGAGAAGAAACGTGCTTATATATCCGTGAATCGGTGAGAGAAGCTTCCATATACGGATCAAAGGTGCGACAGGTATATGATATCCCTGGTTTGCCAGCATGACGCGATAATCACAGTTCTCGTTGATACTAGAATAATTAAATTCCAGCAAGCATTTATACGTCCTTCGTAAGTTTATGCATGTATCGTATATATGTGGCTATTCGTTCAAATACACACACACACACATATATACCAAGGGAATGCGGTTAAACGTTTAATTCAGTGAGTGATTTTTCAATCCTTTCAATCGAACTAACGTTGAGAGAAGTCGGCCAAGGATGGGAGAAGGATTTTCACTATTCGGTCTTATGGTTGACCGAACCTAACGATTCGCATATCATACTTCCGGTCCAACTTGGCGACGGAAACGCGATGACGAAGGTTATACGTTGCTTGAGACGGCCACCCGCTGTGTCCGCAAGCGTATACACTCCCGCGATATCCCGGCGATATATAATTTCCAAGGAAAGGTCAGTCGCGATCTTTCGCGTGATCCATGGCGAACCCCTAACGTCTCGCCGGAACCACGAAATCTTTGGCCATTTGTTCCTGTATCGAGCCTGACCTTCGCTTTTCCAGTGCGCACTCGGTTTTTTTTTCCCCCTCACATACCCAATAAGTTATTCTAAGATGAGGATATGATAAAAATCGGTAGACCATGGTATAAAAAGTTGCAAATTGAAACTTGTATATTTTGCTTCCTCGTAATATTGTCGAAATTTCGCAAAGCTTTTTTTGTCTCGCTCATAAAGCTCCATCTATGAGCAAGTGAGTTTTTCAATTTTGGCTTTATCATAGAGAAATCTTCATGAATTATCGTGTGCGCTGTTGGATATTATTATTGAAGGATGATTCGAATGATGTAAAAAATTTAGCATCATATCTCAAAATTCAGGGAAATCGTACAGTGATTACGAAAAATTTTTCAAAAAATTGTAAATTTCATGAAATCTGAACACTTCCATCGACTTTCGCCAAATTCGATATTAACCATCCTTCAATGATAATCTATACTGATGTAAAAAAAGATTAGCGCGAACAGGGAAAAATTTGCGAAAGTTAGAGCTAAAACGATCATTTTTCGAAAAATTTAAAATTACATGAAATCCGAGTCACCGTATGAATTTGCAGAAAAATTACGGCAAATAAAGGGATTATCGTGCTTTACTCAATTGCGAAATTGCAGCGCTATAGTTCAAAGCCGGTTTATCGAGTTAACAAAAACGCTTCAATTTTGCACGCAGCGGTCATACACATAAACGTCCGGACATTTTTTCTAAACCTGATTTCTCGACATTTTGGCACATTTTTAACACTTTGGCATTGAGAACTAAAAAAAAAAAAAATCACCAAAACAAAGCTCCTTCTCCGAGGAAGCAAAATACTGAAAGATTTTTGAAAGCCAAAATGAAAAGTGTTTGAATCGGGAGACGCTCTCACGATATCTCAAGTCCGAGAGAAGAGATCCGGATATAATGAGCATAAGGCACAGTGCGTACCGCGAGAATACGAGGGGATACGAGGGATGAATACGAGGGAAGACATGATGGATCTCGGGAGGCGCGGCAACAGAGAGAGAGAGAGAGAGAGAGAGAGAGAGAGAGAGAGAGAGAGAGAAGAGCGCGAAAAAGTGGCTCCTCTGTTTGTTCAAGCTCTCATATATTTTCTCTTCTTTCGCCTTCACCTCCTCATCCCGTTACCCGTTACTCACTACTTTTGCCCTTCATTTTTCATCCTCTCGACGAACTTTTCTCTCTCTCTCTCTTTCTCGTTCTCTTTTGCCGTATAGCGCAATCGAGAAAGTTTCGAATCTCGAGGATATCGGCTTAACAGAGGAGAGCCGCCACTGGAGGGCGGACAGCTAGTTCTCGTTCCTACATATTATGCACATTCCATCGACTAACTCGCGAACCCAGACGTTTTGTATACATATATATATATATATATATATATATATATATATGCATGTACTACAACGTCATATGCGTTCGTGCAACAAACCGCGAAGAGGGCCCTAAAAAAAATTGTTGCACCGACGAAATTGTTCCGCACACGCGAGTGGAGAGCGCAGATGAGGGATCGCTCTCGCTATATTCCGATAATTTGGAGGCGGCTAACACACGACGACTGTATCATCGAAGTGTTTGGCATGAGCGCATTTTCTTTTATGAATATTCGATTGTGTGACGCGACATATTCTCGTGCCTCGGTAGGGAGAATGAGTAAAAGAGATAAAGAGAGTATAAGATTGCGGTTAATCTTCGATAAATAAGGGGCGGTAAGGGGCTCACAATGATAAATTCAACAGATCGTGCAGAATAAAAGGAGCCGCAATGTTTATATGTATTTTTGGATGGTGCTATATCGTAGTATAAGAAGAAGAAAAATGAGTCTACAGTCGAAAACAATTGCACTTCGAGGACGATGCAGATGCATATACGACCTCACTCCCTCTCTCTTTCCTATCCAGAGAGGATGCTGTCACTAATCTGGCCATTTCGATTTTCTCCATTCGTATTTATTCTCGCTCTCTATCTTTTCAACCTCTGCTCCTCGAATCGTCGATATAGTATTTCGCCACGATGCTTCGAGTACCTTATGCGTATACATCGATTTTCAGCAAAAAATAAAAATAACCTAACTCGAATTATTTCAGGGACAAATTGTGCTCCTCGAGACATTTTTACTGCTGGCGCTACGTATTACACATATGTTACGTAATCCAGCATCGAATTTTTGCACTTTTGGCTTGCATCAGTCCGCGAAGCTTTCCGCTAATTTCCACGACTATAACACGTTCGACTTTCGCGGAAGAGAAGTACTGCAAGTCGGCCGATAACCTCCGGTGTTATTAGTTTGCAGAAAGGAAACGAAATTAAAAAAAAAAAAAAATAGAATAAAGAAAAAAGTAGGGTAAAATTGCTCGTGGCGGTCTCTCGTGTTTATGCTGCCGTTTATGAGATTTCTCTCCCTCGATCTCTCTCTCTCTCTCTCTCTCTCTCTCTCTCTCTCTCTCTCTCTCTCTCGTTGAAGATAGCAGGATGATAAGAGAAGAGGCCCGATCGATCGCTGGTTTCGCGCATAAATTATCGTCTGCAGTGCTTCTCGTGCACTCTCTGGTACATAGTATATGTGTAACACACATAAACCAGAGTCCGTGTGGTTAACTCTTCGAAAAATATGCGAGACTCGCCACTCTTAGCTAGAGAGCAATCTCGTAATTTGACTTGAGGGTAAAATGCCACGATATACAAGAGGAACCCCTTTGAAATTATATAGTCCGGAGAAACGAGAACGAAAAGATATAAAAAACGAAACTATATGCGTACAAGAGTATCCAGATAACAGTTCGATTTGCAGTATTTCTTATCAGATGTTTTAATTACACGATATATATATCACGACTTGCGCAAATAAGGATTGAATATATGATTCATCGCAATCGATAAATTGATTCATCGTATGAATAAATTGATTGGAGAATGAAGAAATAAAGTGGAACTTTGTGTATTAAAATGTCCGAAAAAGCGTGAGTCTAAAATGAAAAAAATTATAAATAATTGTCTATGCACAGGTCGAATAAAAAATCTAAACTAAACGTGATAATAAATTGTAATTCTTCGTTTGTCTCGTGCTGTTCAAGGTTCAAGGACAATTAGTTATATTCCATACTTGATTTGCGGCTGAAAAATTTTCACTGACGTTTCACCTAGTTCTGGCTAAAAGTAGTCAAAATATTTTGATTTTTTTTTTTTTCAATTTCTAAGTCATCCGGTTTCCTTTTGGCAAATCAGAATGAAGTTAGGTAAAGTATGAATGAAAAATCAATGAGCAAAGTATAATGAAATGAAAATGTTTATCTGCTATACCGTGTTACTCGGTGTAAAATTTTGCGCAAGCATGCCGTGAAATGAAATAATTGTCTGACCAATTGCTGGTTCAATTGTATAATTAGAGTTCTCACGATTGAATGATAAGATATCTTACGAAAAACTGAATTGACATTTTGGATGAAACAATCGATCGTATTGTAACGAATAAACGAATGACAAACTTACGAAAAGGTGCTGTTTGGTCGTCTTTGGTCATGGTTTTGACCATGCGTTCGATTACGGTAACATTGTCGCCGCTGCAAGTCGAATAGAGACTCACGGAGCGCACCATTGCCGGCATCGCCCCGCACATCACCACCTGCAACAAAACGAGAGAAACACGTGATCGCCTCAAAATTGTCAAACGGGTTGAAGCGCATTTGAAATTAAAAACAAGAAAGAAAAAAAAAAAAACCACTTTATCAATCAGTACGGAAAAATTTCATTTGTTCAATTTTCTCGTTCTCTTGCTCGCATGTAAATTTACGATTATCGAGCGAAGTTCAATGGCCGATTCTCACATCATTAAATCGGTCGATTTTCGTTATGCTTACATACCATTTTACGTTCTCCTGTACGAAATATTCTCGAATTTTACTGTCAATTCGCGTATAATATATCGCGACAGCGTCAAGCGCTTCTCGGTGCTAATACTTGCAACTTGCTAGAGAGTCGTTCCATAGTCTCGTAGATTTACTATATACATACTCTCTCTCTCTCTCTCTTTTCCTCTCTCTAGATGCGTTCAAAGTTGCCTCTACAGAACTGCATAAAAATACAGACGATGCTGGGACATCATTCTCCGTCTTTTTCTCGCGACAGTACGAAACGTGACGAAGTTTTCATAACAGAGAGGCTATCAGAGTTATCCAGCAGGACTTTTAACGACTCGTGTTCGATTTTATGACAATGTACACGGATAGCGTGTACTCTCCTCTGGGATATAGTGTTTCACGTCAGAGGCAGATCGACGTTGAGAGCCCCCGAGGAAGCTTTCACGGAGCACGGCGGAGCCAAAGAAATCTCTCACAGCGAGAAGAATTCTGTTTTTTTTTTTACTACGCTGTGCCACGCGACGTGGAATTTTTTTGGATTTTTTTTTAAAGACACCGGCAATGAATTCTACGAGTTGTATTGACGTGCATGCATACATATATATATGTATATGGGTGTGTGTATGTGCGTGTGTCGAGTGAGACACGATTAATTTATCGCTCCCAAAACGGTCTCGTCTCGTCGAGAAGAACCCAAGCGTTTAAATTATTTGTTTGACCGTGACTATCGGGTTGTATATTATATTGCGTCACGTGCGGGGGACTCGTCGATCCATAAATCTCTTTTAAATACGAGATATCCGAACTGTGGATTTCTCTTTTTTTTTTTTTTTTTTTTTTTTGGGTAATAGGATAATAACGGAGTGTCCCGTAGATGGGCCTGTCTTTCCGTGAAAAGAGTGATCCTTATTCTGGACATCACGTAATTACAAATCGATAAGGGATATGCTATATGTACGATCAAAAATTTCGATCGATTCGATAGAATGAAAACCATAAATAAAAAAATTGGCCGATGAAACGTTCGTCGTCGCCTGAAGGCTATACAGGTATATATATACTTGATCTCTCGGAACTTCGTTGAGCGCAGGTTTCACGTGAGAACTAAGCGTTGTTGTATCGAAATTAACGTTGGAAGACAGTTATACCGCGATTCACCTCGGATGGACTACTTTGTACGAGTGTCGAGAGAGGAGGGACGATATATAAATCGTCGATATATTGTTAGAGCGTGGGAGTGAAAGGATATCGATCATCGATCTGTCTTGGGTATAGGTAATACGGCCCAATATGTAATTACATCGTGGCCGACTGAGCTTCGGGTGCTGATGAAGTTTTCAGCACGTATACCGATTTACCACACGCGAACTCTTTCAACTGTTGATCACGCGTTTATACCAACGCAAAGTCATTTTTATGTCTCCAAAATTTTACGAATTATTGCGGATAGGGGAGTGGGGAGGTTCGATCGATTCATTTTTCATATGTCTCTTTACGTTTGACCACAATTCTACTGACCAGAGCAAACGTCCCTAACGTCAAAAAGTCAAAATATTAATTTTACTGCCTGAAATTCTTTTGATTTAAAAACAATATATTTATTTGAATTGCATACAAGCCAAAATAATTTAAACCAATTATTTTTCACGCAATTTATTTTGCCTTCTTTATGCCATAGTTTTTCGATAAAGATAAGGAAGTTATATGAAAATTTTTAATCTGCACAATTTTTATTCAATTTTTATAATTTTCAAAAAATTCAAAACTACAAAAAATCTAAAATCTTCTACAGATTCTTTTCACATTCAATATTATCAGCATACTTGTCCCCTTGATCATTTATGCGGAAAATTTCATTGACATTTTTAGGCGCCAAATGTGGTATTGCAAAAAAAAATAGCAGCTATCGGTTTAAAAGACCTTTTGCTTTATGAATAGCAAAAAAATATTAAGTCATTTTATCGATTTTGATTGTCAAATTGAGTGACATCCTCGAAAATTTTCATTTTTTACAATGCCCCTCTTCCCTCATCCTCAAATTCGAAACTACCAGAGCCCGCACAACTCAAATCGGAAGTATTGGTAAAAAAAAAAAATTATTTCATCTAAAAATATAATAGGAATACTCTTAATTGGTTTACTCACCATCAGGAGGCACAAAATCTTTGCTAAGACGGCAAGCTGTGGTAACCTGAAACAGATAAGAAAATCTATCGTTACAATCGTGAAAAAAAAAAAAAAAAATAGAAAAATATCGGGAATGCCAACAAATGCCACTTCCGTGGGTTTCAATATATCACTCAGGTTGAATAGTTATATAGAGACATTATAACGCGAGTGCTCAAATTTCGGTTTCTAAAAATCTTTTGACCCAAACGCTCGCCAAGAGTGGTGTAAGATCGTGATGTGGCTCAACGAATACGACGAGATATTCGATTGAATTTATCTCCCGCTGTGATATCTACCTCGTATGTGAGAAATAAAACACGACGTTGGTATGGTTTTCGCTGCTGGTGGGCTACACGATTCATTTTTTTCTTTTCCTTCCATTCGGAAGATTCTAAACGACGATGAGCAAATATATATATATATATATATATATATATATATATATATATATATGAAGCATCAGGAGAATTATAATGAACGAAAAAGATCGCGACACTCTTGAAACTCAAAACCTCTAACAAAGTTCAGTTGACGCATGAATTAGTGCGATTCGGATATTAAAATATACAGAATGAAAACGAGGGTTATGATCAAGTACCGAGTGAGAGAGGTGTCGCGAGGTGAAGCTCACCGTCGCAATTAGTGGGGATAAATTATATTAACGAGCATCGTGTTGGACAATATTTTAAAAAACACGAAATTTCGATGAAAACGCGTTGAAATCACGCGATACATCGTCAAATATCTGGAAAGGTAAGAATATTTTGATCGTTATCAATATTCACAACTTTACACACACACACACACACACACACACACACACACACACACACACACACACACACACACACACACACACACACACACACACACACACACACACACACACACACACACACACACACACACACACACACACACACACACACACACACACACACACACACACACACACACACACACACACACACACACACACACACACACACACACACACACACACACACACACACACACACACACACACACACACACACATTTATTTATATATAACATGTACGAAATTTGAATAATATTTCTTCTATAGAAGCGGCTTTAACGAGGCATCGGCAGGCGTCGAAAATCTCGGGTCGTGGCCTCAGGCCACACACACGATCGTGAAGGAGCAGTAGGTATAACGGTTTATGAGACACGTATGAAACAATCCTCACTTCGGGAATTAATTAACAGATCTTTTGTTGGATATGGTGAAATAAATATTTACTTATCATTACGAATTTTGTATTTGAGCCGAAGATGATTTAATTTGGCCAAATAAAAGCGAATGATATTTGATAACAATTGAGAAATCTTGTTTTGCTCAGCTGGATTTTTGTAGTAATAATAATGAAACATTAATTTCCGTAGATAAAACTTCGTACTTTGTTTACCTTATTCTTTTTATTAATTTTACGATCGTAGATCGTAGATTTTCACGTCTTTTCCCGTTTGTCCCCATTTCCATATCCTATCCTAATGCATTGCCGATCGCAATAGCACGAGGGCACACATGTAAACCACGAAAAACCTGCGTATACAGGGGTCGGTATAGTTTACTGAGTTTCAGTTGCATCATCATCGGAGACTCAGAAAAACTGCTTCCCGATGAGTAGTTGGTGTGCAAGCCAGTGCATGGCCAAGCGCTCATCTATCTCAGTACTGACCGAGGCCAATTCTGCCTAAATTAAGAGAACGTTCGAATCCGCGCACCCCGACCATCCTTTAACTGCTATTAATAACACTCCGTGGTATTTTTAAGACAACTTCAAAATCCAAAATATAAAGAATAATCGATGGAGCGATATTTTCATGAAGTTTCACCAAAAACGATATCGAATTTCCAGAAGGCCAAAATATTTTAATTCTTGTAATATTCCAAAGTTCCTAACGAGAAGTTTTATCCGGAAAGCCTTTCCCAGTGTCCGAGACAGGATTGACGTCGGTGTATCAAAAATCGTGAAAAAAAAGTTTTGTTCAGTTTATGAAACACGACGATCGATGAAGCTTACCTATCCGATCAGGAACACGTGACTTTTGGCCCGTAGAAGATATAATTAGAAAGACAAATATGCAATTGAAAAGAAAAGAAAAAACTCAGTAATTTTCTGCGCTCAGATCTGACGGACAGTTGCTTTGGTCCCTCGAGCATCCTCGTTACGAATAAATTGTTTCCTCAGGTAGAATAAGCGATGCTGGATAAGTAAAATATATATACCGTAGGATTCGCGAAGACTTTGCGAGGATATCCGGTATCTCTGGCAATCGTCTCGCGCCACTGGCGCATCGACAGCGGCAAAACCTGTCTCTGGCGCGTGCCAAAGCACAGTAAGGCTCCGAAGAAGAGAGAACTCATCTCGAGCGAGAGAGTTGGAGAGAGAGAGAGAGAGAGAGAGAGAGAGAGAGAGAGAGAGAGAGAGAGAGAGAGAGAGAGAGAGAGAGAGAGAGAGAGAGAGAGAGATAGAGAGAGAGAGAGAGAGAGAGAGAGAGAGAGATCAAAGAGAGAGAGATCAGAGAAGATGAGAGAAGATGAGGATGATGAGAAGCGGGATATATAATGGATAAAGTCAAAGGCTTCGAGACCCTCTGGACTCCTGAAGGCTTTCACGTACGTTCACAGTCAAAGTATATACAATAATAATATCGATGTAGTATCGCTCTTTATATAGTGGAGCGAGATAGAGAGGCCCCGAAGTGCATGCAGCATAGACGGTAATAAAAAAATTATGGGTAATAAATACGAGAGAAAATGAACGCTATAGGCACATAAGAGCTTTACCAATGCCAAGTCAAATTGTCAAGGTACTTCCTGGATTGGCAAAATCACGAGATCGTATACCATGATTTTTTGTTACATGCGGCGGAAAATTTGATACTGATCCCTCGTTGAAAAACATGGTTTAAAATATTGAAAGAACTGACCAAAAGAATTCAACTTGAGGTGAAACGATTTTAACCGTTTATTTCTATTATATTTATCATACGACTGTTTTTCCTTATATTCAAAATTTTTTTAAATCATTTAGGGCTTCTAATAAGATCGACAAATTGGCTTACATTTTTTTTCTAGTAACCTTATTGTCATTCGCTGCTCTTTCATTATTTAGCAGTATTATTTTTATTTCTTAAAATTGACAGATATGGACCGTTTCACGTCAATTCGACCATTCAATTTTTTGAAATTCCTTCGTGTTTTCGTCAGAGTGTCAAAAAATGTTTTCGGGCTAGTTCAGATTTTTTAAGCTCGTCATTTGCCCACAAAAAATGCTGAAGATTTCAGTAAAATGTGCATGATTTCGCATGATTTTGATGCATCGAAAAAAAAAATTGTTTTTACAAAAAAAAAAAAAAAAATGGAGGCGTAATATGTACATTAGTTTTAAAATTTACATAAAATCTGGCACGTAGAAAGTTTTTTTTTGTTTTTCCACAGTGCCAAACTAGATTTTTCCCCAAGAATTTTTCTCGATACGCGTATAAAATTGAAGAAACATTTCAGCATGAAACAAACATGTCATCTAATCATCATTAAAACTTGCTAATGCATCAAAGTTTTATCGTGAAGATTTTTCTCGAGTCTGCAGTACGAAAAAACAAAGCCTTATTTTGCTCCATTCGGATCATTTTTATGCCTCACACGACCCGAGTGCTTTTCATAAATGGACCTGAATAGCATAAGGACGTACTACGTAAATTTTCCGCACTTTTCTTCGCATCGTTAAAGTATGCCCTTAAAAAAAAAATTTGAATTAATTCGTCGACATTTTCGACACTTATTGAAACATAACTCCTCGTAAAAAAAATTCATACTTCACCGAGAGTCTTCGTGAAATTCCCCGTGTGCTTTCCAACGAAAATATAAAGAATGCGTAATGTAATCAATGAATTATAAACAGGCCAGCTGATACGCAGAATCGAGGGGTCCACGTGCGGTGAACGATTTGCGCCCCGGTGCACTCTCGCCTTCTTGGAACAAGCGAGAGTATGGCAGCATATATTGCGCAAGCAAAGTGCAGCTCGTATTACAAACGAGAGTCGGAGAACACACAGGTGAGGCCTCGATATTGCAATAGTTATTATAGTATATAGATATACATATAACTGCCCGAGTAACCTATGTATCCCTGTGTACATGAGATCAAACCGCATTCGAAGCTCTTCAAGCGAGAAATCCCCCATTGCTTTACACATAAATCCGTTGATTCGTTGATTTATTCATTTTCACTCGAGCTACGCGTCCATCGACGTGTACGCGTTTCCGAACCACAGAATCATTCATACACGCGTTATTTGACTCATTTCTCTCCCCCGACCCAACCTCCCCACGTCTACGTGAGTTTCATAGATATGCGTCACGCTTGCGTCTCTGGAAGAGATTCAAAGAGATCGACGTAACAAGATTCGATATACGATCGATAAAACAGCCGCAGAGTCTCGGGTTTTCGATCCATAGCGTATTAATCAAAACCGCGAATTTTCTCGCTATAAATCTCACGCGATATCTGAAATCCGTAGAAAAGAAGTCTTCCGTTCGATTTATCGTGGCTGTAAATGCGACTGATGAATCGATGCGTATATAAGATATTCAAGGTTTATACCACATATGATGCGTGAGTCCAGGATTCTCGCCGAAAAGCAATTTCTTAAAACTTGTTACGCGCGACAACACTTTTTTTTTCATCAAGGACACATTGCGTCTGTATGTTCATATGTGTATATTGCATGCATTCATGACACGTGAATAATACTACGAAAGTATATTCCTGACTTGTGCATGTGCAATATAAAAGCCACGCCTTTCACTGGACTTCGGTCTGTGCGGGGAGAGTTTGGGAACGGGTATAACCGCGAATGGCAGCGGAGACTCCCGTGCGCGTTTTCCCGTGAGACCAACGTCAACGTGAAAGTTCCCTCACTCTCGCGGGCATACAGAGGTAAGGCACGAAGCCGTCTAAATGGCAAAATGGCTACAAAAGGTTCCCCCTTTTTTGCGAAACCAGGCGCAATGTATATGGCAATAATAATATTGACGTTGAGAAAAAATTATTTATCGTCATATTCCAACGCGAATTCACTATGTATAGATTTTTTGTTGAGTTGAACGTTTGACAATTGCGGCTCATCTTTTAACTGGCGCGAAAAAAATCTCTCATAAACAAACTGCTGTATAGATTTGGAATGATCAAAACACTACAAAAAGTCTAATACGCAGTGAATTCGTAGAGTATTTTTTGAGAAATGAAATAAGCGTTGATGGATTAAAATCGATTTGAAAGAAAATCGGGCTGTTCATTGAAAAATCGTCAACGAAAATGTACCATCTCAAAACTTTGCATTTACTATGAGTTTTTATGATTTTGCGAATCCATCGTTATTATGATCATTCTTTGGGTTGAGCACGCACGCTGTAATAAAAATCAACCTTCACTACTGTTAATTACTGCACTGAACTTTGCATACAAACGTTGCGGAAGTATAGCAATCATTTTACTATACTGTGAAGCGCAAGCAACTCATTTTTTCTTCAACGTTAGATATTTTTCATTCGGCTTAATTATTATGATTTCACGGTCTATGCCGATATCCGAAATTTTTTCACCCCATGCTCTATCCCGTAACGATTCTGTGTTTGCTCCTTTACGCAGCTTTTTACAAACAAATCGACGCTCAGACATGATTTTTAGCACAAAATTTGATCAATTACAATTGAGCAAGCTTCGGGCTAAAAATAATGTTAAAAGCAATGCATAACCATGATAACAATACTGACCTATCAAACTAGCCAGCAAACGTTTATCGAGTGCTCGACGAATAAAAATTTCAGTGTGATAATTCAATTTCTTTGAAAAAAAAACAAACTTTTTCACATATTTTCCATAAACATGACATTTATGGATAACGCAGTGTGATCTGTTAGGACGATTACATTCGTCGTTGAATAAGGCAATGAGCTCTCGTGCAAGCACGAGAAAGTTATGATAAATTAAAATTTACCGACGCGTTAATAAAAAAAATCCTCGTCGTTGACGCAACACCGGGGCAACGGACGACACGAAAGAATCGGCAAATCAGTGTTATCTCACCGCTTTGCGCTGTACGTGCGCGTCAAGAGGCAGTAGGGCACGCGCGAGAGCACATACGTTCGGAATTTCTCGTTTCCCGTGGAATTTCGATGACGCGAGCGAGTTTCACGGTAAACGAGAACGGGACTTGATAAAACACGAGCGCGCCTCCACCGGGATCATTCGCATCATTATCATCTTTATTTATCATCGTATATAGATATATGTATACATATACATGAAACCGAAAAATAAAAATACCCACCGGACGATCTCTGTCATAGCTGTGAATACGGCCAACGACGTTCGCGCGTCATCCCAGTATTGAGCAGCAGCTTACGAGCTGCAATCTCACTTCGTGATGCTCACGCCGTCATCGCAATACAATAATACGCCGTTGCAACTAAATATAAAAGGCAGATCCCGATTTAAAACGGCACAGATAAATTATCGTTTATCGGACAGTTGGTCGGGGCGGAAATTCCGCGTCTGTGCACTACGAATAGGCCTCGATTTATTGTATTTTTCTCTTCTCTCTCTCTCTCTCTCTCTCTCTCTCTCTCTGTCCTTTTCATTTAAAGTCACAGGAACAAAAAAGTCCGTTATATCCACGTAACGTAGACGCGTTCGTTGTAATCCATCCGATGTGTGTCATCGCTTGCGGGGAATAAAGCACAGAAATATCTGCCCTCGTTGAAGCGCAATTAAAGAGCTTTTCGATTAACGTTCGGTCATCGCGCGGTCTATCGCACGGGAAAGTCGTGCAAAAAAAGTTTTGCCGATATCGTCGATCACCGACGGATGCATCACACGAGCAAGTTATTTTCACACCGACACGGACACCGGACATATATATATATACGACGAAATTTCGTAATTCCAGCGATAAACTTAAACTGATAATTTACTCATTTATTTATTCGTTCGTTTATATATTATCTATTTTATCATTTATTGGATAACATGGCGTCGATACTGGTGTGGGTTCTTTGCAAATGTCACGTGGTTGGACAAAGTAGCACGCGAGAATTCGTGACAACTCGGCGTACGATCGGTGACTAGAGCAATACGTGCTTGCAACACGAGACTAGACGAGATTATACATATACGCGATGATGAATCATTAGACTTTTTTTTTTTTTTTATATTACGTGTATGTATGGAAGACGCCGAAAAATCGGCATCTCTCGTGTCACGGAGTATACGGGGACGCGAATGTGAGCGATGGTCACCGCAGCGCGCGAGATCAGCACGGTGAATGTGCGCCGGGTACGGTGTAGAACCGGCGTGTGACACCCTCGTGTGGTGCCACGTGGGGACTCATCCAAAGGAGAATTCAGTGGGGATACATATATATATATATATATATATATTGTGATGAGTATTGGACGCGTGAAAAACGGCACTGTGTACACTTGAATAGGCCGACGAATGAAAAACTCGGCTACCGCACTCGGGAGATCCTGGATCGTATATATAGGAATGACGAGGGTGATGTCTCTGCAAGCAGCATACCGCAGACGTCATTCAGACGCGCGGGCTCAATCGTCTCGAATGGTCGTTTAAGGGTCTCGCCAAAAACGCAATTTCCTTCCTGAAGTGGAAACGGCGCTTGATCCTCTTATAAACGCATAGACTTCCATTCGATGATCATTAGTCCCGAGCGATCGAGGACTCGTTCGACCCTCTCCTCAACAGCCTCAATAATTCACAGGGTAAGCCCACTCGAGAGACGACCCATCAAAACTGAATCTCACTTCCAAACGATATACATATATATATATATTTCCATGAAAATAGCTTTAAAAATGCATGTCGAAGATTTCCAAACATTTTGAAGGATCGCGTTTCCGAGGAGCGCTGGTTATAATGCGTGGAACGGAAAACGCCAGCGAAGCATTCTTCATTGCGCTTAGAGTATGAGAGAGGCCCGAAAAAAAGGGCTGGGTCTCTCCCCGGAGAGTCGTAAAGTTGCTTCGTAGGGTTGTACGAGTCTCTCTTTATTATGTACGAATGGGAGTTAATATTAATTTGTGTAAAAGCGAGAGAGAAATTATGAGGAGCTTGGCCTCTGGTGTACGGTAACAGGAATTATTTATTGGGGTGTATCATCGTACCTGCGCATACGTAGGATGTGTATACAGTGTCCGGTACATATAGTAGACCGGTTTGGTTATAGCTGAAAATGGCTGGTGATAGTTCTTTAAATGAAAAGTATCTACGTCGTGTCCATTGAGACAAGAAGAAGAAGAGAGAGAGAGAGAGACAGAGAGAGACAGAGAAAAAAAACGACGAAATGTAGTGGTAACTCTGCATGGACCTCATTGTGAAGAAGAAGTTAAGGTCCACGCAGAATGTATGTTCCGTTGGATGGTTATGTATTGATGGATATAGATATAGCGCACGAGCCGTATATTTCATGGGAGTGTATGGAAAGAAAGCGCCGGAAAACCGGCAGCAGGACTCATTGTGAGATCGTCTCTCGCTACGCGGGAAAGCATCGCGCGCATGCCGCCAGTGTTAAAGTCACCTGGTCGAACCCACGGTAGAGTCCCGAGTATTGGACAATGGCTCAGGTACGAACTGTTTCCCAAACAGGCATGACGAATTGCGACAAATCACGTAGGGGGGTTTTTTTTTTGTCGTGGCTCATATATATATGTATATATATATATATATATATATATATATATTATATGAATCGAATACGGGGAAGGAAACACCCTGGTGATACATCTATGATGAAAAAACCGATTACGGAAAATTTGTCGTAGCGAATGGGGAAAAAATTGTGGGCGCGAGAGTCAGAGGTCAAAAGAGTGAAAAGAGAAAATGGAGAAAGGGAAATTTCGGGGTAAAAGGAAGGAAAAACGGATCGGGGAGGATTTTGGAGAAAGAGGCGCCAGGTTTCCTTGCGACTCTCGTTCTCGGTTTCACAAAAATTGGGCGTTTATAACACATTTTTCATGTAACAAAAACGCATCAGTTGTGCATTGTGATCTAAATCCATGATTCGATTTGGTTTTTATTGCCGCTTTAACCAGATAACTGCAATTTTTTTTGCAGCCTGCAGCATTCCATATTAAACATATCGCATCATCAGACTCCCGAACCCTCCTAATTTTTCGCCTCATAACTCTTGGTATTCGGTCAGGCCAAAGAATCTACAATTGTCCAAAATCCTGGAGAATTTTACGAAATCGCGAATATATCTTAAAATGTGTTGGGGGTGGGGGTTGACAAAATAAAGTCCAAGGTAACGGTCGATCTAGCGAACGTTTCTGACCAAAGACATTTTCCGTTTGTTAAGCATGACAAATAGAGGAATGATACATATATAGGACAATTAGAGAGAAACATCGACTTTCGTTCGAAATGGTCAAACACCATGAACAACTTCTGTAAAACTCACTGGTAATCTTACCCTGTGATGAAGATGTAACGTAATTTTTACAAATGCAAAAAAAAAATTGTTTAAATTATCCATCAGCAAAAATGGCCATAAACGGATTCGACCCACATTATACAATTTCGATTGGTGTCTCATTGGATATTTATAGAAAAATGCATGCCCTCCTTTCTACGAACCAGTTGTTAATAAACTGTTTCATCGCTCAGATGAGCTATATACATATAAGACAGAGATCACGTCGAGGAGGGATCTTTATTAAAAGATCCCTTCGACGTGATCTCTGCCTCATCGACCTATCGCTCGTGTGCACCGTAAGGCGCCAAGACGCCAGGCGACGATATATCGTGACGTGACGAGAAGCAAGAAAGATGTTGAAGAAATACGAGAATAAGAGAGAGCAAAAGAAATAATGACACTATACGAGAAAGAGAGAAACGACTTAAAGACACCAGTCACATGAGCTTCTTTACATCAGAGTCTCTCGTATTCCCCGAGAGCATAGATGAGCATCTCGGTTCTTCGTAGTGGCACAGTTAGATGAAGTGGCCGTAAGAATGAATCGTAGAGCATAATATATAGTCGGTGAAAGACATAGTCTCTCTTCCGTGCTCGTAACATAAACGTTCCATGGCTATCCCGGAACGAAGATGAACATAAATATCGACTGCTAGTAATCAAAAGGGCCTTGACCCACATTTAATTATTTGTAAAATCATCTGGATTACGTCCTCTCGCTGGGATTGGCCCTTAATATATCTTTCCCGCACTGCGGGATCCGATCCTCGTCCCCCCCGTTGAGTATTCCCGGGCTTTGCGAATATGACAGTGATCTGTGCTATAGCACCGACGAGGCAACGTGCCTGTATAGCTGAAGATGAGCCACGGGTGATGAGATTTTTTTCAGGCGCGAGTGAAATGTCGAGGACGACGAAATCGTTTCATCGCGGCGTCACACTCGTTTTCTGCCATGCTTCGCATCATTTCTCCACGAGGGATGTGTATTTGAAACGAAAAAAGGAAGTAAAAAAGACATCGTGGAACGTGACAGTATGAATGACAGACGCTGTAGCGAAGATCTCGTGTTTATGAACTGACACACAGTAAAGTTAACGCAGACTCGTCTTAGAATATGCTCGCATTTCTCGGTCGAAAAGCATAGCTTGGTCCGCGTCTTTCATAAACCAGGCCCATGCTCAAGGATCAGCTTGAAAGGCATAAGACTCATGATTCCGGAAAAAAGGGGACAATGTGGAAGATCCATTACGAGTAAGTTTTTTTTTTCTCTTATCCTAGCTCGAAGTCGTGGGTGCAAGGTCTCTATTTCCTTTTGCGTGTGTACTCGAGTGTCAATGAAATTTCACGGGGAAGAATAACGCGTTCATCCGCGTGAGCATGTCGGTCTTCCACAAAAGTTGACTCGGTGTCATATGTCCACGAGACAAGAAAAGCGAGGGGACTCCCAGCAAAGATAGATGATGTATATATATATATATATACATATATATACGGCAAACAAAACGCCGCAATCCGGACGATTTAATACGTGAATTTATATGGGTTGCGCCCTTTTGTTCGCATATAGCATTCGATATATGTACGTTAGGGAGGGGTTCGATGTCTCATCGTGCTTAATACATTATAGAGCAACCGAGCACCCCAGTGATATCATTTATTAAGGAAGAAATAAGACGGAAAAGACGGGTGATTGTTCGAACCTTCATCATCGGGATGATTATTTTCTCTATTCTTGATCTCCCGGGGCTTATATTCGAAAGAAAAGTGAACGCTGATGATTCTATTGGAGTCTTCGAACGATCCGATAATACGAGCAAACAATTCGTTTGTCACGGCCCGTGTAGAAATTTTCCTGTGCAGTCCTAGATTGAGGTCTAGTCATTGGACCAGTTTCGTCTGTCTAGACTTCTTCGAAGGCATTTAATAAGAAAAAATATTAATTCATTTTCCGGCTATAATATCATTGTATCACAAGCCATCACTCACTTGCAAGGTACGATACGATATAACCTCCAAATTTTAAACCAGCCACCAGCTGGGCCATTCTTGGCTAGGATGTATGGTTAAGTGAGATATATTGAGGATCCGTTATTCAGCCCCTCGACAGTTTCGATTATCTACAGGTTAGATATCACAATGTTTACACATACAGCCAGGGGCTAGTCAATATTCTTAGTTTAACCTTGCCCAGTGACTAAGAAAACGGTCCAAACGTTACCCAATATATATAGAGTCCAAATTGCCACGCGACAGATGATCTTTTCACGTTTTTCGTTCTCAAACTGCCATTTCTCTCGCATTCATTCGCATTGTTCACCTTTCAGTAAGATACCCTTGTTCACCGCAGAATGAGAAAACGATACGAGAAACGAGAAGGGAGAACTTTACGAGGAGGCCAGGGATGATGATACGTGATGACGTAGTATGGTTAGTCAACGATGACTCTATAAGAAAAGAGAGTATCGAAAGAAGTGCGACGGTGACTCTGATGAATCACCATCGATTCAACCCCACGAACAAGTGTCCCATATATCCTTGAAATTTCCAACGTATTATCCAGGCCTCTCGCTTAAAAGGATCACTCGAAAGATGGAGCTTCTCGTAGAGCCGTTATACAGAGGCGCACTCATATGATCTTAACGAATGTCAGCGAACAAAAGGTCGCGACCCAAACTATTTAACGCGTACGAGTTATGGCAAGCTGCGACCTTTTGTTTGAAAGAATTCGATGTATACAACTGCATAGGTATCGGCGTCGTGTATTCCAGATCTTTCGGTCAGGCCCACACGCATTTCTAACACCCCGTTACGACGAATGAACTTCAAGGGTATCCATTCACTTACCGAAGCGCGCTTTTACCACTCACGCTCGATTACATATCGACGGCGAACGTGTGTGCGAGCCCGCGTCGTCGTTTAGACGCACTATACGGTTAATTTGGTTTTAGGAATTCATTTCAGCGCCGATAAGCACAAGTGTATTATCATATCCTTTCTTTACACTCTGTTTTTCGTTTTTCCAAGTTCTATCTAGTATATATAATGTATACATATATAGCCTCGAATTGTTGGAGGAATTCTTTGACCTTCATTCGCATTTCGTGGGAACGCCCCGTTCGAAAGAGACACGATGGAATAAAAATTTCTTGATTCCCCGTTACAAACGTTACAGAAGTGCGTGTCCATTTATTAATTTTTTTTTTTTTTGGCTATTTTTATATTAATTTTTTAAATTAATCTTTATAAACTTTTGAGAGAAGTATAAGAGAGAGGCCGCGCAGTGTCTACACGTCATCGCGAGCATTAGAACGAGATAGCTTCGCGAGCAGCTCTAATTGCGCCACTCATCCGCGACTCTCAGGGCCCAGACATTAGCGTCGCCGTTTTTTTTTGCTTCTCTTCTCACAATCCTCCCGCACGCTCTTCCGCGGCCCTCTATTTGCTTTTACGGACGTGTGAAAAAAAACGTGTTGACTAATTCCGCGCGACTCATATATTACAACCAGAGAGAGAGAGAGAGAAGGAGAGAGAGAGAGAGAGAGAGAGAGAGAGAATCGTTGAGCTAGGCTACGGACGCGTTTTCAGTTACTAACTCTACGGTCCCTTGAACTGGGAACATATTCGTCATCATCAAGCTCGATTTTTGCGAATGCAAAGTGAGAAATCGCTGATTGGGCTTATTGCAGCAAAGCTCCGAGCATATATATGGAAAACGCGAATCGTGTACGTTTTTCTTTCATACTGACTGAATAAACTACTCATACGAACGCTTAGTCAAATGAGAATATTCCTTTAATAATTCGCAGAATATGATTCACATTTCGTCCACCAATCGCGGAACCGAGAGAGATGATCGACGTATGACGTCATGCAAACTTCCTTTACAGCGGTAAGATTCGAAAGCACATGACGTATTTCGGCGGGGATATAAGAAAAAGGGAACGAGAGGATGAAGAAGGAAGTAATATAATGTGTCTAGGAAAAAAAAATTTCGATATTGCAACTTCGACGAGTATATCCAAAGGGGAATGAGCGAGTAAAAAAGAGCGGATCAGAAGAGGTTGAACTGCGGCGCCGATAGTCTCGACTGACTTGAAGAGTCCGGGACACTTCTAGTCGCCGGGCTCGCGTTGTCATATTACTTCATCTCATTTTGTTTCTATTCGTTTTTTCTTTTTTTTTTTACCCCTCTCGGAATCCCACTCGAGTTTTCCCGTTCTGATATATATACAGATATATCGAGGAAACTTTGAACGTGCCTGGCGTTAACGAAAGGAGTCCAGTCCAGAATTAGACGCGAAAATTGGAACGATACACGATGAGTATTAATTGGGACGCTTTGATTTATATCAACGAGAGGGGATACTGAAAGAATGGAAGATGCATCTCTCGAGAAAAACAGCGAAATAATGCTCCGTCTCGGAGTAGAAAGGAAAATAGGGACGTTTGTTTGGCCAGAAGATCACGTAGACGAAATCTCGCGGCATATATTCTTCTCTGCTCCGGTCTCATTTAAATATTACTTTTTTTTTCTTATGTACGATAGAATAAGAAACCGCTGAACCGAAGAAAGAGAGTGAAAAGACTGAATGGGAAGAGAACTCACGGGCCCGGGAATAGTAAAGTTGGTATATGTATATATATATATATATATATACTAACGACGAAAAAAAGGAAATGGACTTTACGGCACGTTTAAAGATAGCGAGAATGAGAAAGCGTAAGAGCGATTTGGTCCAGAATGGTAGAGAGAGAGAGAGAGAGAGAGAGAGAGAGAGAGAGAGAGAGAGAGAGAGAGAGAGAGAGAGAGAGAGAGAGAGAGAGAAAATAAAGAGAAGTTGGGAGTTTTGTTTAGACACTTTTGGCCTCATGTGAATGACTTGTCCTAATCGTAATCTCTAATGGATATTCCACGACCATTTAACTAAGTATGCTCGAAGTATGTCTCAACAGCCAGACGGGCCACCCAGACTCCCGGATATCACCGAGTCAAAATACCAAGTACTCTGGTCGAAACATCCGATCGCCCGGAATACGGTTTTGTTTTTTCATTCATCTCTGTTTATTCCTTTATTGTATTAATCACACGGTACTTGCACGCATCACGGGCTATCGACGTTTTTTTTTTCTATCACTTTTTTTTTTCTCTCCCCACTCATCATCGAAACCCGTTTTTCCCCGTACAGAGTCGCGTATATCCACACGATTCTCGATGACCCGCCACGAGAGTCGAGAGGTTAGTCACGCAAAAACTTGCGACGGAGTGAAACCGCACAAGAGCGAGGTTCTGTCGCGCACTTTTAGGGTGCCTTTCTCGTGAGCAACCCGAGACTCCTCCGAGCAGACGACAAACAGACCAATATAAACGAGAGGGGATCCGATCGATCAGAACCGAATCGAGAATCATTCCGAGGTGTATGTCATACTCCACTGTTCCGCGTAAAGTGGAGTGTGAGTACTGTGCCGACAAAATGCGACAGGAGGGCCCAAATCGAGTACCATCGACAAAACGTAGCTCATATATCTCTGCGCGGAAATTTACAAGCCCGACTTGATTTGCTTATAATCCTGTAACGGGATCCTCAACGTCACAGAATGCCAAAATAGTTCGAGTGACATTGATATAATGTGGAGAAGTGAATTCGATGGATTATACAGGCATACATCAAAATATGCAAAATTCTATATTCATATTACGTAGAATGAATAATCGTTTTTTTTTTAAGTAACTTTCGACGAGATCTCGCAAAATATGTTCAATATAAATGACATTCTGAAGAGATCTGCAATTACCTCATCGGATTATAATGCATATTCATGAGAAAAAAAAAAGAAAGCAGCAAATTTGTAGTCAGTTCAATCGTTTGACTTTGGAAAAAATTAAGAATAACCGACTGGATGCTTAAATTTTTCCGGATCTCTGTAACAAACCATTATTTTTCTAAAAAAAGATACATTACAAATTTTTTATTTACCCAATGTTGAAGATAATTACATTTTTGTTGTGCTCCTTTGAATTCAAACAAAAAAGAGAATTCAAGAATTAGTGATGTATTTTTTTTTTTCAGAAAAAGTTTTTTAGAAACATTCTCCAAAGTCAAACGTGATATAAATTGATTACTATTGTTTTTCCTAATAAATATGCATTATGCTCCGACGAGGTAATTTCAGATCTCTTTGAATTGTCATTAATATTTGATGTACTTTATCAATTGATAATCTGATTAGAATACGTTTATATTATACTAGTTTGCAATAAATCTCAATCCACAAGGACCTCGATTCAGGGAACTTCGAGGTAAGTTACAGTCCCCATCTGCCCACCGCGTATCGATTGGCGCGTCGTACTTGGTGGGAGAAGCGTCGGCCTATCGCGGGACTCCCAAGCTGCAAGGTCAGCTGCGCGTAGTAAAGTGCGCAACCGCAGTTTTCACAAGCGACGCGATCGTCGATCGCGTCGCTGTTCCCAAAATCGAGGCAGTAGTGTAATCTATAATATTATCGTTAAATATTTACCCGACTGTCAGCTAATCTAAAGCAATGAGTAATCCCGGAATCATTCACGAAAAAAAGTTCGAGGAAAAAGAGATCTCGGATATGTATCAACGGGAGGATTTATCTGATAGGACGATTGTAACATTCATTGGGGGCTGATTGTAAATCCGATCACGTGTGTTGGCCGCAATGCCGAGCGATATTTGCTCGACCCAGAAAAGGGCCGATATCGAGACTCTCGGGTCGCCTTATCGGCTAACATAGCGTTACGGTCATCGAGTTTATAACATCGCAAAGGCAGGAGCTCTCATATTCGTCTCTCATATTAATGCACGATGATTGTATACGAGAATACAGAACTGTATTCGTTTCGTGTTTATATGCACATGCGCTGTACGAAAAAATACCAATTTTAAGCACGGCATACCTCAATTTATTTTATGAACTTCTTAATGCACACGCTGCACGTATCGGTTAGTAAACGAAACCCCGTAATTAAGTAACACATATCGGATAAAAGTGTACTTTACAAAAATATATATATATATTTATATATATATATATATACATGTGTGAACTTTTAAAAATCTTTTGTAACCTGCATCGACAGTTGTAAGTTCCAAGCTCCGAGATATCAATACATTATTTTCTAATAATCATACGAAAGAAAAAGTATGAGAATGTAAGAAAATTTGTTATCATCGAAACGTCAAAACTGCGTTCGATCACTCTATAATTAAATCTTCGACAGCAAGAGCAGTTCGTGAATGATAAAAAATGACGTGGTATGGTACAGCGAGAGAATAAAAAGAAAGACAAAATAACGATATTGAATGACAGAGATAAAGAGAGAGAGAGAGAGAGAGAGGAAAAGAGAAAAATGGACGAAGAAGACGATGTGAGAAACAGAAGAGAAAAGTAGTTGTATACTATACGGGTGAAGATAAGGAATGAAGGATGAATAACGTGGTTGAGCGAGCTCGTGGAGCGATAACAGGCGCACTCTTAGCCTCACAATTAGCGGCGGAATCAATCCTCGCGCAGAGCACCGGCGCGGTCATCAATATGCATAATCGGAAAGGCGCCATTAGCATTCGTGCATGTGTATGCGTAAATCGTCTCTTTCAAAGCGACCGCGAGAATCTCCCTGTTATACAGTGATATCTGTAACATATGCGCATGAACTCGTGTTTCTTCTCCCTCACTGACATATTTCGAGTGACTCGGCTGTAGCAGTCGCAACATGTAATTAGCAAGTAATTTCCACTTGCCATCAATACAGTAAGATACCAGTTGCCGACCCCTCGAAGGTTCATTTTTCTCGATATATTTATAAATATAAATTCATAATTTTGTTCAACAGCGACGACGATATCGTGCTCTATCGATGGAAAAAAATTATTCCTGCCGCACTTGGACTAACAAAATTTACTTTTATTAAACATACTTCCCTCGGCAAAGAGTGACCTTAAATGCAGTTGTATTTAGCCTCAACGAATGTCTTTAATAGTTGATGGGACGGTCTTCATGCCGGATTCGATTATTTATTTATTTTTTTTTTTTGACAAATTAATTTTAAACGGTGCAAGCTGAAGGATCCACATCATATCACGCAGTTTTCTACCATCTTATTTTTCTCTTAATATCTTACTGAAAAATTATTGATGAATAATATTGGAATGAATCTTAATTACGCGAAATATCATCAAATAATTCGAAGTATTCGATTCGAGTCCCCGATAGAATGTAATTTAGCTAATGTAAGCATCGAGAAACTTTTGTAAACAATGCAATGAGCGGGTAAGTCAAGATTTTTTCGCGACGCTCAAGGGACAACTGTCTCGTAGCTATCCAATACGCATATAATTACACGCAAATGCGTAATGAGTCTATTACACGCAACATATACAGAAGAGCACACGCCATCGTATGAAGATAGAATTGCGAAGAGAATATGGTGGAAAAGTAACCGATGGATTTCCACGGGAAGAGAGCTATCGGATGAGAGCATGGACCGTAGACCCATCAGCAAGGAGGGACTTGGTCATGGCTGAGAGAGCTCCCGATGTACATTTTACCGGCGTTATCCAATCGTCGGGGTGGATTGCTGCTAATTAGCCGCGATACGCTTCACCGGTGACCCAACGTCGCCATCCAGGTGGTCCGTGATATAGGCCTTGTATATAGTTTTTCCTTCGCCAGCTCTGACAGAAGAAAAAATCCTCCAAGACTTGCAGAGAGAGAGAGAGAGAGAGAGAGAGAGAGAGAGAGAGAGAGAGAGAGAGAGAGAGAGAGAGAGAGAGAGAGAGAGAGAGAGAGAGAGAGAGAGAGAGAGAGAGAGAGAGAGAGAGAGAGAGAGAGAGAGAGAGAGAGAGAGAGAGAGAGAGAGAGAGAGAGAGAGAGTGAGAGAGAGAGAGAGAGAGAGAGAGAGAGGAGAGAGAGAGAGAGAGAGAGAGAGAGAGAGAGAGAGAGAGGGAGAGAGAGAGAGAGAGAGTCCGGGGCAGGCTCTCCTGGTGGCACGCTTTCCAATGTTCGCCAGAGGCTGCAATAATCGTCGCTGCGTCCACCCTCACCGAGATACTTGTATTTCATTTTACTTTAATGCCATTCCGACGCGGCAAATTCCCCGACATTTTTGTCACATGATTTCCCATTTCGCAAATTTAATAAACCGACTATACCGGCTTTCGCGTATAGCGGGATCACCCGCTGCGAGAGAGTCGAGATAGTTTCAGGAGCGACGCGGGTGGTCCCGACTTATTTCTTAATTAGCATCCGCGACTGGCGAGACTCTCGCGCTCCCACGTTTATACCGCGGAGGCGTGGGCAGTTTCCATGCGAGCATGCTAAATAAGAATCGCGGAAGAGAAAAAGAAGAAGTTAAGAAAAAAAAAAAAAAAAACGTGCACGCACACAAAACGATAGGATGTACGAGAAATTCTCTCTTGTGTAATGGCATTCGCTCAAAAATCCGTTTTAATGCGACATTAAACGACGGGACCTCTTTATCATGAGTCTGAAAATTTCTTGGAAAAGAAATCTTCCCGGTGGTATTTACTACTGGACTCTATTTGGATGAAGAACAAAATCATTAAAAAAATTAACTCGTTCTACCTCATGCCATGAGAACATTTGCCCTGGTACCTACATTTGATTGTTTTTCTCGTGACTGGGATCTCGAATTAAATAGCCAAAATTCATGCAAGATGATTATGTTTCAAGCAAGATAAATGTATACAGAATTCATAAGTTTTTGTTTTTCGAAATTGATTGGTTGACGATCAATTTGATTGTCACTGAGAAATAATGAATCGATGAATTAATTTGTTGCTTGATTGATGAATTCTGGACCGACTGTTGCACAACGCCTTTCGTACCAACATAAAATTTTGAAAAAAAAAAAATGAGACGATTTTTTCTTCGGTTCGTTTGCTCTCCGTATCTCGTTTGAGCACTAAAACGTATAAACAAAACTGACGCAACTCTGAATAATGTATGGTACAACAAATGTGTATTCTTCGATCCTCTAGTCGCGAATTCGACGAATCGATCTTGAGACTGCGATCTTCATATGATGCTGGAGTCTTTGCTATATACGTAAGCCCCGAGGTCTCATACTTGTAGGCAGTCTCATGTCGTAACAGCACACGCGCGTGGTACACATTATGGTGTATGAGGGTGAAGAGCCCAAGCCAACGCTCGCTAATTACGGTAAACACGTTAGAGAGGCCGAGAAGGAGGCTGCCCTCTCGATGACGATGGGTAATATATACCGTGTTCGATTGGACCTCTTTCGCGTCCCAAAACTTAAACGAGAGAGGAATATAAGAGGTTACTCGCAATTTTGTGAGGTAAACGCGCCATTTCCGAAGCCCGTACCAATTCCGGTTTCCTAAATAGATTCGGAACGGGTACAAGAGAGAAAGAGAGAGAGAGAGAGAGAGAGAGAGAAAGGGGGATAAAAATTAGTGGAATTCATAATAATTATCATTCATTTTTTATTTTATAGAAAATTATAATTATTATTTATACCTACGCATATCAGTTTTTTAAATTAAATTTCCTAATTTTTTTTAACCAACTTCCGACCGAAAAAGGGCCGACGTGTCGAACATCCACGCGAACTCATCGTTCGACTATTTGTGGCCTCAGGCATGTTAACCGTTCGTCAGATCAAAATGTTACCCGCATTTTAATAGAAATTTTTCTTTTGTATTTTCAACGATTTTTCATTCTTATATTATACTTACGTAAATTTCCATCGATTTAGGAGAAAAAAAAGTCAACTTGATGAGAAATATGAAGATGTCAGTCAGTAATGTATGCCAGTAAAAATTTGTCAGTGGTAAATCGATAGGATTATGAGAAATTACTTCGAAAAGAAGATTGAAATATCAACATGGACACAGTGTGCATAAAAAATACAACAAAAATGTGCAATGTGTAAATGTATCTAAAATGTTTAAATTCTGCGAGATATCAGTCTGTGTACAATGATACAATATCGAACATCTCTGGAAAACCTTGTCGAAAATATTCGAGAAACGATTTGAACATATATATCACAATTTTTATTTACTTATTTATTTTTATTCGAGGAGAACGCAAGCCGAATCGAATTATTGTCGTCGTCGTTCGCTACTGCGATATTCTTTTTTTTCTTCTTCTTTCTTTTTTCTTCATAATCATATGGATTAGTAATACGTTTCAAAAAATTCTCTCTCGGTCGCTCGTTGACGAAAAGTCGTGGAACGTCCATGGAGCTTTCGAGCGAACGTTCTCTCCCCGACCACATCGAAAAGCTACGAAAAATTTTACTTGTTCCCTCTCGACTAGATATCGATCGAAAACTTTGAATCAGTCGCATTAAAAGTTTGCACCGAGCGAGCGAGAGAGAGAGAGAGAGAGAGAGAGAGAGAGAGAGGAGAGAGAGAGAGAGAGAGAGAGAGAGAGAGAGAGATCATGTGGCGAGGGGAGGTCGTGGACCGCTGGATTTCGTCTAAAAATCCGGCGTAATCTCGTGCTATATATATACATCGAATTTTTCTGGCATACAAAATGGCCTAACTTATACGATTTGACGGATAACTTAATGTCGATTACGCCCTTTTGTTAACCAATAGTCGATATAGAAAATAGTTGGAATTGTCTATGGGAGAGAGAGAGAGAGAGAGAGAGAGAGAGAGAGAGAGAGAGACCGGCGCGGTCAATGCAACCCCCAAACTACTCTCGCAGACTCGACGCAAGTAGATAAATTCCGGACTGGTCAGACGCGCCGGGCCCTCTCGACCCGGCGTACCCACAGTCGCGTGTCGCCGGCGCGTCGCTCTCTTTCTCTCTCAACCCTGTTATTCGTCGTCGACTAAAAAATATCGCGTTCGATCGATCTGCCAGTTTTTTTTTTTCCTTTATCAGCGTACTATATGCAACTTCAAGTGCATTACGCTGCATATTCGAGAATCTCGAAAAACTGTTTACCATGGCGCAACTGTACCGGCTGAATGTTTTTATCGAAATGTGCTTACTGAAAATTGTTCGTACATTTTTTTTATAAAGAATTCATTAATCTACTCTGTCTCTTCCTCTCTTTCTCTTTTTTTCTTTATTTACCGAAAAAAATTACCCGAGCACATAATACGCTGGTTTTGCTCTAGCAATCCTTTCGAAAAATAGAGAATTCATCAACCGTTGGTCTCGTAGATTACTTGATTCATATTACTTTCAACCGAAATTGATTTCCATTAGACAGTTGACATTGAGAATAAAACAATTGTATTTTAGCCGAATAGTAAATTGGCGGCCATTGCATTAACTTTATTCAACTCACAAAAAATTCATTTGTCTCGTTGCAATTATCCACAAGAGTGCATAAAATGATTAATTTCATTGAAGTCACTCGTATGCGTCAATAGTTTCGCTTTGCATCAATCTCCAGCGGGAAACAAGCCCAAGGACGATAGTCGGGTGGTTCTCAGGAGTGCATGCATATTATATATATATTTACATGTAAATATACATTTATATTTGCTGTGTGTGAGCTCGACTCTACATGTAACAGGTACAAACGCTCTCGAACGTTGGAATTTACCACTTAGCTCCTATAATTACCGGACTTCTATTGACACTGTGCGTGTAAAGGGAAAACCACCAGGAGGGGAAAGGATGACGGGGGGGGGGGGGGGGGGGGGGGAAGAGGCGGGCACCAAGAGACGAGAGACAAATGCCGTTCGTATTGCATAATTACACAAGCGACACTCCAGGCTTTCGAGCTGAAGTCTCTCTCTCTCTCTCTCTCTCTCTCTCTCTCTCTCTCTCTCTCTCTCTCTCTCTCTCTCTCTCTCTCTCTCTCTCTCCCTCACTCTCTCTCTGGCTTTCTCTCATCTAGCGTAACAAAGAAAATTCTTTCACTTTTGCAAAACAGACTTTGATCCTTATGGTCCAAGGTACAAAAGTGAATTGCTGGTGTACGCAACGCGTTCAAGAGCTTTTTTTTATTGCTCAAAAAAAATGATCCTAATGGTCTCGATGCTGTTCGTATACGCGTGGAGAGAAGATTGTGTCTCGAGACGAAGACGAGAGCGTCCGTGTCGGGGGACTATAGGGGACTATCTCCGCTACTCTGCGATCGCAAACACCGTGTATGTCACGGTCACCGGAGCACTCTTCGCGTGTCTCTGCACATGAGTATATGGTACTCGGGTCTTGGTCGGGATGAGCAGACAACAGTAGTAGTTATATACATATATGAAAAGGCACCATGTGACGATAAATTATACATTGCGAAAGATTTTTAATTTTTGTTTTTACAGTGAATTTGCATCCTGAAAGTGGCTATGCGTATTTTGATGGTCACACAATCGATGCGTATGTATACACGAGACTACTATACACATATACTGGTTTCGAATTATTTTTTACTTATCTTGGCACTCGTGAGGTAAACACCCTTGCATATATTTTCGAATTTAGCGTGATGAGTAAGTTACACAATCCGGACACTTTTCGCACCCTTGCGCGGTACCCGGATTATCAATCGTTCAAAGTATATTTATGTGTCGGCACGTATAACCGTAGCCCCTGCACAAACAAAAGAATTGCTCAAACCTCGTCGCGGCGAAGATGGCGGTAAAAACGAAAAAAGTAAATCAGTGCCTATGCATTCAAGATTTGTACGTCTTCTTTTCGTTGCTTTCCATAGCTGCGTGTGATCAATTTTGGCTCTTTTGTAGAGAGCCTTGTTAAATGTGAAAAAAAAAGTTGCAAATTAAAACTTGCGCATTGCTTCCTCGTAATTTTCAAAATTTTGTAAAGCTTTTTTTGCGGACGTTAGGACATTTGTGTCTAAATTTGATTTCTGGACGTTTTGATACACTTTGTACACATTGGCATTGAAAACTACAAAAAAATCATCAAAATAAAGCTTCCTCTATGAGGAAGAAAAAATGATGAAGCAATGTGCAATATTTATTTCGACTCAGTTGCTCGAAGCACTTTCGTTTCGAAAAATTCAATGTCTCGTGAGTATCGATTTTTACCAATTAAATATTTATCATTCTTCTAATCTTTTTGATAACTTTTGTAAAAAAAATTAAGCTTGATAACTCAAGTATTTTTCGTAAAAATGTAAAATTCTGAACACATTTCGTAAAAATGTAAATTCTGAACACACAATGTGTCGCAACATAAACAAATTAAAAAAAAATATAAAAAACAAAGCGTTTCCTATAAGGAACTAAAATATACAGAACGAATAGGAAAGGGAAGTAATAGCAGAGAATTCAATCGACGAATCGAATGGTTTACAGCTCCTTTGATTCACGAAATGTTCTAAGTTTTAGCCCGCTATCTTTTCATCCCATTCTTTCCTTAACTCCTCACTCTTTCCTCAGCTTGTGAAATGCGAATTCCCGGAGGACCGAGAGAGCGAGAGAGGAATTAAGAGAGAGGGAGGATAGATGTCCTTATCGCGGGAGTGTCACGATTGTAAACTTTGGGTTTAACGAGTGTAGTAGAAGAATTAAAGGGAGGATGGGATATTCGGTTCGCGTTTCTGTAACGCGCGGAAAGAAAGACTCGAAATACGTAGAGTTGTATGCACTTTTCGTCGTTCTCGTGTTTTGCAGCGCGGTGCACCCGCCGGAAACGAAAACGTGCGCGATAAAACGGGAGTTACGAGAAATGCGAATGAGATTCTCGGAGAAAAATCTCTCGAGGATGTGCAGAGAGAAAGGGCTGCACTGAAGAGGGCCACGAAAGAATGTGTTAGAGAAAAAGAGAGCGAAAGCGAGAGAGAGAGAGAGAGAGAGATGGACAAACAAAATCGTTAGATTGACTAAATTTAAGGCAAGGGAGGTTTAACAATAAAAGTACAATACAAGCACAATAAAATCTTCGGTTACCCGAAAAATACGCAGAGAGATTTCACCATTGAATGGACGATCAAGCACCGAAGCTTTCTACATCATCCGTATTTTTACAAAAATATTTCGATCACGGAATTTAGTAGCGCGACTTAATCAATGAGCTAACCGAACTCAAACTCTTAACCGAACGAAAAATTCAGTGCATCGTGTCATTAATTACGACGAATGCAAGAAAGATCGATTGGGTCAACGAGAAAAGTAAATTTCATTGGAAATGCTCACGTATCATTAAAAAAGAAGGCTTTAATTAATCCAAGGCTTAACTCACTCTTTCAATTTATATTCATATACTTTACCCTTGTCCACTCTACTAAATATTTATTCGACATTCTTCTTTTTTTTTTTTGTCAATTTCCCATTATTGTCGTTTTACCGAATAACACCAGCGAATAACATTGGGCCACTGATTTTTTTTTTTTCTATATTGTGTTCGTGATGTTTGAGAGTCAACATTAGTTCGATAGGTCATTACCAAACCGTAAATCGGTTTACGTTCTTCAAAGATACTCGATTGTTCATGTTATGATATATTTGCTGGCGTGGAAGATATAACAGTGACAACTGAAGTTTCGATGTTTCCAACAATGTTTTACGGAATTTTTAGAAGTCCTGATCCTTTTAGTGAGCTCACTGATCTCTTTCTCACAGACAACACACACACACATATTCTCTCGCTTAAATGATGCATACCCCGCTATCATTAAAGAATAATTCGTCCATAATAATAGCCGGAAGCGTATCCCCTGATCATTGAGATCTGCGTATCAAATACGAGGAAAGTATAAAAGAGGAGCAAAAAAAAAAATTAAAAAATTTAAAATAAAAACGAGCGGCGTTTATACAGAGGACGCTGAGAAGAGTACATAGCGCGCATCATAAATGCGATTGTGACGCCCCCATTGTAAATTATGTCTTGCGAGGCTGTGTATATAAATGTGTACATATGTGTGTATGTATATGTGTGTGCGTGGAGTGCTTCTACTAGAAGATTCGGAAGAGCATCTCGTCTCTTTGGCCGAAGAGGAAAATAAAGATGAGAGGTAAAGAAAGAAAGATCGAGCGAGCGCCATACATAAAAGCAGAGGCGAAAGAAAAATCACGCAAAGTCATGACTATTTGCTGCACACGTCAAGAGTCCGGGAGACGAAGCGATCATCAACGTTCGCCAGTCCGGGGCTCGCCTGTTCGACTATTATCTCCAAAGCGAAGTGTAATAAAACTGGTCGTGTTCACGATTCGTTCGTTTTTACTTGCTTCTATATATATATATATATATATATATATATTTGGTGTCTGGCTGCCGTTGGTGCTGACCCATTGGGGCCCAGGCGCTCTCCCGTTCGAATCCTATATCCTCGCTCTTGGCTTAATTAAGAGCTCAGGCTAATTCAATTATAATTTATACCTCGAGGCTTCGGCTCTTCTTCGTCCCTCGTCTCGCCCGCGCAAGCTTATGACTCTCTTGCGCACAAACACGCCTGTATATTCACGCGCACAAACGTATATCTCTTGCCATCCTGAGAAAGCAATCAATTACGCGAGCCTAAACGCCACATGTCCAATGTAATTTATAACGATTATGCCCGGTATGTATATATGCCCGCGCGTTTTATTTCGTTTCATCACGAATCACGTTGCACATAAACACACACACACACACACACACACGCGCGCGCGCGCGCACACACACTGCAAGATTTTGACTTGTTTCGTGATTTTGGATGGATGAAGAAGAAAGTACGAGAACAGAGGTTCCAGAGAATATGTGCAACGTTAAATTTTAATACAGTCCGCCCTTGAAGAACGCCAGGAATTACCTAAATTAACGCTATTTACAGAAATATGTAAGAAATTCAACAAAATACGTGAAAATTGAAAGAATAGAAAAAAAAATTGTCTCAATGAAAAATTGAGAGTGCAATTTTAAAATCTCCTGTAGAAATTTCGTTTTAGTAAAACGGGTATATGGGGATGTGTCCCTGAGACCTTAAAATAAATATATCATTAACGAATTTCTCATTCGGCGAATCAAAATTTTTTTACTTGCAATACATAAATTCGATTATACAGTTCGATTTCATTATTCCCGATAAAGTGACGGATCAGGGGCGATATGTGATCAACGACTGGACTCCTCTCATAGCTTATGAAGATGGGATATGCGGCGTAGATATATGAGAAAAGTAGGCAGTACTTTGGGAACGAAAGAGCATGGGTTAAAGCTCACAACTACTCGCCAGGATTGAAACATCTTGGGTTTATTTGCTTTGACTGCGAACCCGCTCCGCCCAACTCGTCTAACCCGACCGCGTCTCAGCGAGCTCTCACTTCGGCGCGTCTCTTTTTGCAACCGCGAATCGTCTACACCCCCGCGAGAACGAGAAGCTTTTTCGATCGTTGACGTCGACGGAGATGAGAAAGGAGCAAGATAAAAACAGAGTCACTCTCTCACACGGGCAATGGCGTGCAAAAGGGATACCCCCGAGATCTCTCTATCTCTCTCTCTCTCTTTCTCTCTCTATCTCTCTCTCTCTCTCTCTCTCTCTCTCTCTCTCTCTCTCTCTCTCTCTCTCTCTCTCTCTCTCTCTCTCTCTCCATGTGGAAATTTCCCTGTGCACTCCTAGATTGAGTCTATGCACTGGCCAGTTTTGTCTGTCTATACTTTTTCGAAAGGCGCTAGACAATACTTAGCTGGGAAAATTCTTTCAAGTACTACCCAAAAATAATAGGAAGTGATGACACCACTATAAATATTTTTAAATTCAGCTCATGTTGAGACAAGTCTGTCCAGACAGCAGTCAGGAATTCTCAAGCTCAATTTGTCGCCTGCCCATAAAAATGATGGGATATTCTTGGTCTGGTACTAGACGGGATCTGACTAGGAAAACTTCCGGTTTGTCTTACAATAAAATATATCTGTACCGGTGCATGTATATCTCTGTACCGGTGGATGAAGAGATGCAAAAAAAAATATAGGCTTCTTGTTAGAAGTTTCTGGTTGTCTGCACGTCTACGCTAAATGCAAAGAGGATACTTTTCAGAATTATCAGTCCTCTTATATAAGTCCACCTATACCATATTCCTCATCTCAAAGTCTCACACACATATTGATGTAAATAGATATATGAGATTAATGAATTCATCAGTGACGAATGAACGAGCCAATCAAACTCACTGTTTGGATCAAACCGATAGTTCCGGCATTAGACCGAGCAGTAAAACAATTGAATAAAGGACCTGCGACTAAGAACTGTTGTAGTATTAAGTTTGCCAATGTCACGAACAATGGACATGCGTCATAAAAAGTTCTTGGTTTAATCAACACTGATCCCACAATGCGCATTCATTTTCTTAATGATGCACCCAACTCATATTTTTTTTTAGCAGCTTTTGCCATATACGCTTATTATTTTTTTTTTATCAATATGCTTATGCTCTTTTGTTTAGCTGATATTTTTGAAATCAATTATACATTACAATAAATAATAATTATTATTATTACTATTATTGTTATTGCTGTCATTGAGCAATAAATTCCTGATATTATACAAACTTATGGTCTGCCAATACGAATATTCTGCACGATGCAACAGAAGGATGCAACTCATATCTACCTTAACACTTGAGTTGCGTGGTCTCACGCTCTTTTTTTCGCTAATACTCGATGATAGGGTTTCGCGGTCGACTTCATCATTCGCACGCGGGGTAACTCGAGATCGTTCGACTGTCGTTCTCGTGCCAAAAGTCTCTCCTCCCTTCGCCGGATGTCCGAGTGAACGTTGTTTCTGGGTCATGGACTTTCGAGAATAAAGACAAAACGATCGAATGATGACGCTTGGTCAAAATAATATTAAATATTAATCACAACAACAACAACAATAATAATAATAATAATAATAATAATAATAATAATAATAATAATAATAATAATAATAATAATAATAATAATAATAATAATAATAATAGGTGAGAGAGCCGTTTAATGCGCGTCCGTGGAAACGAAGGAAGAATATTATTATTTATATTCTCCTCCCAGTGTGACCAATCGGAGAGAATTTCTAGCGTCGATAATTATTGGTATTAACATGTCTGTTGCAGTTGTCGTTTTCATAAGATGTACTACAGGTTTGGCTATATGGCGCTTCAAGGGTCTTGCATTGTCACTCTACGGTATATTCACATTTTATATGTATGTATGTATAAATGTCGATGTATATTAGCATAAAAATTACTTTCAAATATACTCGAGTGTACGATCGTATTGAACTGTAACGATGTTTCGTGGAATTTCATTTCATGGATTTCATCCGTGCTCTTTTCCTTTTCCATCGTTGGTAGGGGTCGTTTTTTTTTTCATTCTATCGGTAAAAAGATATACGATGAAACGTCCCTAGCAGTTCAATGCGTTTATTTTTTATTTTTTACTTTAAATGAGAAAACGCATAAACGATATTGGAGATGCGGGAGACACTGACGCGTGTCCAGCTAAGATTAGCAAGTCGTTAGAAGCGCACATCAGTGAGAAACGCGAGACGCTGGCGAGAGAAACACGCGAGATCCAAGAGGAGTGACAGTGCGTGTTTGACTCACGAAATTAACGAGATATGTTGCGTGAGATAAAATACGTCACGAAAGTACTCATCGTGAGCCAGCATCGCGGTGGCATTCGGAGACTACAAAGAAGAAAGAAAAAGAAAAAAAGAAAGGAAAGAAAGATGAGGGGACATTGGAAATATTCTTCGTAATAGTAAATAGTCATCTTCGCTGAACGCATACGAGACACGTGAACGACGAGAGAATATGACAGAGGGCTGCGTATATACGAGGAAGCACTACTGTCATTAATAACGCGTCGTTTCTCCTTTATCGTGTCTTTGGTTCATTTTTTTCTTTATTTTTTTGTTATAAAGCTGCTGTACTTTTGCTCTATTCTGATATAAAGTCGACACTTTCGTTCCTATACATGATCGAATATAGTCGCAACGACAATGACTCAAAGTTTTCACGCTGCTGTTGACGAATGAATCATTGCGCTGGTAATATTATGGTCATTAGTGGGCAATGAAGGTTTTCTATTCGATGGAGAATATCAAAGGTGAGAAGTGAATTGAATAATCAATATTCGTTTCATAAGAATGAGATAAATTGGGGAAAAGAAACGAAAATTATTTCGTGAAATTTTGTTCGTACAAACGAGAGTAATGCGACGTAATATTTATCATCAAATACGGGTGCAATTTCAATTTTCGATAGCACACCTTATTCTGTAAATAAATTGATAAATTTCGAGGCTAAATTTTCGGTTACAAGAAACAACGATTTTATTCTACGAGCTCACACGTTTCAGTTGCAATAAAAATAATGAACTTCAATTTCTAAATAAATGATGCTTGCATTAATATAATATACTGTATGGAATTGACCTGTCAACGAATAACACTGGCAATTGGAAGTCAAAATCGATCGAACGGTGCACATTAGTGCTGATTGATGTACAAGAGTTTGAGTGCCCTGAAATAATATAACGTTGAGCTTTTTTATATACGTGACAATTCGAAAAGTTTGGCGGGTCATAATTATTTTTTATTTCATATAAGAATGTGTACATGAGCTGGAATGGCAATCGTACTTGTGCTCAAAGGGAGCAATTAGTCGTTGTATCGCGAAACAACGAATAGGACGCACATACTCTTGAGTGCAAGTTCACGTGAACAGGACAAAATTGCTCAATGAGAGACTGGGGACGAGAGATGAGACGAGATCGTTGAACAAAATATATACCATCGAATATCTCTTCCATATATATATATACATCTTTCGTTGAGCTCACACCCTCTATAAATACATTTCCCTGTTTGCAGAGCACTTGTATTCCGGTGCTCCTCGCTGTCCCGTGAGCTATACGAGGGAATCTCTATTCACTTGCCTCTCGATCACGTACATATAAAACTATAGCTATAAAATTCTATAGCATGATTATCCACTCTCTCTCTCTCTCTCTCTCTCTCTCACTCACTCACTAACTCTATCCTCCACGATTTAACGTGTTTCCCTCGCACGTTTCGAAATCTCTCGAGTGAGAAAAGGGGCTCATCTTGTTGCCCATTCATTGGGCACAGTAGTACGGAAACTTTGTTGGGCTATATCGATGTGCTATATATATTATACAACGAGGTGAGAGACTCTCTAAAAGACGTGATTTCTGAGAAGCGACTTTGATTGAAATAATTCTTCTATGCAATTATTATTTCGACGCGTCATTCAACCGGTAAGGCATCGATTTATCATTGAAAATTGACTGCAATATTGAATGATTGATTGAGTGACATTGATTTATGTAAATAAAGTTATTAAAGTACCAAAAAAATTGCACGAAAATTGGCAATGTTGCTCCAACGGAATTGTTGACAGCTGAAAGAGAGAGAGAGAGAGAGAGAGAGAGAGAGAGAGAGAGAAATGATAGCTTCTGGTTATCTGTGTCCTTTTTTAACTTAGAATTTTTTTTTCGAACATGGGATCTCGGCGAAATAAATCCTGAACCTTCTCGAACATTGTCAAAGAAGAAAAAAAATATTCCAGCTAGCAGGTGCTCGTCACTAAGTCAAAAGAAAAAAGATTAACTTCAGCTATGACTCTGGCTGGACCACGAAAAGTTTCCCGCCAGTACAATCAAAGTAAAAATAATTTCGATACATTCTCCGTTATACTGCAGAAGGTAAAAAATAGGGCATTTGAACTGGAAGGGATAATTTTAAATGTAACGAAAAAGCTAAATTTTCACTGGGAAAGACGGCAGTTTACGAAAAGTGACAGCTGTCAATGATTTCATTGAGGCAACTGTGCTGTAACTTCTGAACTTATAATTAAACAAAATTTCTTTCAGAAATGAAAGCTGTGCGACTAATGCAAAAGAATAAAGAAGCGATAGGCAACATTAATTTGAAGGCTCATTGACCAGACGTAAACGGTAGAGCATCAGAATTTTATGTCAAATATTTGATCATCGTGGGACCCTTCAATTGATTATCACCACATTCAATCTTTCATCCTATCCTTTCAGTTTGTTTTAATTTTATACTGAATTTCAGATCAAACTCTCAGAAATTGCTACGAGTCCTGATATCGTCTATTTTTTGTGCTACTAGAAAATTGGGAAGTCTCGTACAACTTCAAGGATCAATTTTCACCCTAAATCAATATCGAAAATCCTTTGTTGTTAATAAATATACAAAATATATTTATAAATATATACATTTTCATGAAAATCGGAGTGAACAAAGAGCCCTACCGGTCCACATGAGTGCCAACTTTCAGACGTTTGAAAAACTGAAAAGCATGTAAGTCCTTCTTGAGTTGTAAAAAATTTCATTTTCTTCAAGCCTGCTGACGACATCCATTCGTCGAACTTTTGTTTCAAATAAAATACTGCAAACTCTTTCATATAAATTCTGGACAAAGAAAACGAAAGCTTTCTCCACGTAAAAGCGAGTTGTGTAAATTAAGAAAAGAAGTTTGCGTAAATTTTGTTCCATTCATTTAAAATTGTCGATGTACTTTTGACGACCAAAATCAATGAAAATGGTTGGGTGTTTTTTTTTTTCGATAACCCGCATAGAGTGGGAGAGAGCGAGCTTGTTTGATATAATTAAAGAGATTTTGGATCGATCGGAATGTGGAACACATACACTTGCGGAGGGAAGAGTACAGCCAGCTTGCGCAATGCTTGTCGAGAGATTAGCGGATAACCATTGCGGCGGCACAAGTATTTCATGCCCAATAAAAAATAAACGGTCAGATAGATAACGGACAAATTGACGCGTGTATCTTCATATATGGAGTATCGATAGTCGAAACCTATATATATATATATATAATATACATACATATATTCATATCTTTACAAATACGTACGCATATATACGTATCACAAAAAAAATGTATATGGCTCATTATGAGCCAAATTTTCAAGGGCATGACCTCGCCATTATTGAGAAAAACGTTTGCGAAATTATTCACATGTGTTCCCTTTTTCTTTATCGATAGTGAGGTATAATCATCATATATAGTCGCGGTATAGAAACCATAAGCTCATCTCTACCGGTCTTGCCCCGTTTGAATTTCGACGGAAATTTCAACTATTCCGATAGGATTTAAAAATCTATGCATAATACAATATATCTCACATATATATCCGAAAATATATATTGAATATTTCTAATACACAGATCGATTAAAATTCCATATCCAGAGAAATGATTTATTTTAATCGAATCTATTAGACCGAATTATATTAACGAAAAAAAAAAATATATATATATATATATATTATTTCAGTCAGATAAATCTCGTTCCAACGAGCCCCTGATATTAAATAGATCTTTTTCTCTTTTTCTCCGTGTCGAATATTCATTTGAATATATTTTTTTTTCCCCCACAGGAGATATAATTTAACGGAATATCCTGAAAAATTTCGAGACAGGTTTTTTATTTTCCCTCGCGAGTTTCGCATATATTATAACGCCAATTAATAAGCAAATTTGCGGAGCAACGTTTCCATATTTACTTTTTTTTTTTTCTTTTTCTTTAAGTCATGAAAGATCGCTTCTGATGAATCTCTTTATAGCGCGGTGCTCCGTGAATCTCAATCATCAAACGAAAAATCGCCGGATGAACAAACAGTGGAATGTCTCAAGAATTGAAAGGACTCGTCTCTCCGGAATTATATCTGTCGATTATCGCGATGGTAATTCTGGATGACGAGGAATGCAACGAGAACATATGAAAATAATTTGAGGTTAAATACCCTGAAAAAAAAGAAAAAAAAATCCCCCCGTCTGATAAAACAAGCCGGTAATATCGATATGTTAAAATGCAATATATGCGACGGCACATAATCGATGCTCGTTCGTCAAACAGGCAGACCATGTCGTTGTCGTCATGCAACGTCGAGATTTCTAAAAATAATGTACGCGACCAGATCGTTTACGCTGCACATGGAAAAAGACAAGAAAATACATATATATTATATATTAGTATATAATATAATGTATAGACATACATATATTAAACGCGTATCAGCATCAATGGATACATGGCGGCGAGTGTACACCTACATATATGTGCGTGTGTGTTCGCGGGTGTCTCGTAACGCTCGTTATACTCCCGCACGATAATTTTTTGGGTCAATAGTCGTTCACTTACGCACTCACAGCAAGGGGGAGAGCTTGACCGCGAGATTCTCTCATCGTTCGCAAGGATCCTCTCGTGGTCACGATGACTTTTTATTAAATTTTTTTTTTGTTTTTTCGTTTCAATGTGTGCCGAGAGTCGCGCATTCGACACTCTGCGGTATCTTCTGTCATTGACACACACACACACACACACACACACACACACACACGCGCGCGCTCGCACAACTAAAGACAGATATGTATGTACAGACGTCAGTTGGAAAACCTGGCGCCAAAAATATTTGCACTCGGAAGATCCAGAGATTCCTCCATTCCCTGTGGCATATATATTACCATAGCCTGCTCGTAACTCTGAAAGCACGAACGGCATGTCAAAGTGCCGTCAGGGCTGCGCCCACATCCTCGTACGCGCGAGAGTAACATTAAATATTTGTGAATTTGCGACGAGATCCCGCGTTAATTCGATTGACCGCGCGAGTAATTCGTAGAAATCCTCTCGAATTCCACGTAACTCATGTGAGATATCTGGTGTGTGTGTTTTTTCTTTCTCGTTTTTTTTTTTTTTTATATCATCGAAGCTTGTAATTATTTTTCGAGACAAGTTTGTTTTTGATTTTGTCGAAGAATTTTTTTTTTATACTAGATTGCAGGTGGTCTTACCGCCTACGTATCTGATGCATTGGCGTTCGATATGCCTTTTGACGGTAAGCGCGAGATATACGTATGAGGAAATCTCCGATCGTTTTTCGTATCAACCGTATGATGAATGGACAACTTATATTATATGTATGTATGTGTACGTGTGTGTGTAAAATTTTTTTTGCAGTAAAACTTGAATTCGATGGTCAAAAGATTGACAAAGTTACATGCAGCATCGGAATATCTCTATTCGCATCGTTTGACAAGTATATATGCCGCGCCATTGCACACTTGGCTCAATCTAATCTTTCCTCGGCAATAACGACAGTATATACACACGCTGATCTCTTCCACTCTTTGTATCTTCCTCTTATAATCGAGACGCCACAGGGTATACATATATATATATATAAATATATATCACGATCAATTACATGTATAAATATAAACGACGTGTGTAATGGAAGCAGCGAGGAAAAATTTCAATCTATACATTGCTGCAAATAATCATGTTACAAGAAAAATAGTAAAAAAATCGATAAGCTCGAACGTTATGTATAAATATATTTATACAGCTGATAGATGAGAAGACTCTACAGTTTAAAAAAATGAATTCAAGATTGGATTAACACACTGCAATAGTGAAGATAATATTAATCAATGATTAAATGTATTTGTGTGTGTGTTATTGTAATAACAACACTTTTATATTTTTTATTGCACATCTGTTCATCTTAATTATACGTTCCTTCTCGTTTGTTCCCATTTACCATCTCATTGTTTGAGATTCTTCCAGAGTGGTGCACTGAACTACTCTCTCCTACTTCAATTCTGTATCTAATTTGCACGGGGGCACCGGGAAAGTGCGGAAAACTCGGTTGATGCAAGTGACTACGTTTTACCGAATCATTTTATTGAAACTCGAAAAGACTGCCTCTTTGTCGGGTAGTCGATACGCCAACCTGTGCAATTAATCGAGACGTATTAAATCGAGGCCAATTCTGCTTAACTTGTGAGGCCATCGAAGCCGCGCACCGACCGGCGAGCCACCATGTCCAAAATGATATACATACACCTATTCGCGATAATACTTTTGAAAGGTGCGTTAATTAATATCGGCTGTGAATTACTACAAATACAGTTTTTTTCTTATATGGGCCCGTAAGATATAGAACAAAACCTGGAAAAGCTATGATTGTTCAGTCTACCCATAGGGGATGCTAATAGCTCACAATGTTACACTCAAATTAGTATTATGATCGCGTTGTACAAGTGTTGGTCAAAATTTCGTGAAATGACTCATATACGTCGCAATATGTAATTTGTGATATATATATATATATATATATATATATATATAGTACGAATGCATACACATAGCAGATATATGTTAAGTCCTGCGGGTTTCTTTGACAACTCGCTCTCCGTTTGAATGGCAAACCACTTTCGGCAAGAAAGTCAATATTTCCTCGCGGCTCTGCATGGTCCCGCATGAGCCAAGAGCCAAGGCAGAGCTCTCTGACTTGTGGTGTCTCTCATCTATTTGTTCGTTTTTTTTCTTCCATTCTGGTGTGTGCATATGAAAAGAAGACTTGCGACGATGCGTCTGATGCATTTCGCGTACACATGCGGAAGCTCGTCAACCGTCGCAACCAGCATGGAAAAAAAGAGGCCAACATAAAAAAAAGACACGGTCGAGTGTCCTCGGCTTGGTGTTTAATCGCTCTGAAGCGCCATTATTTCGCTATCTTGTTCACCAACGGTATAATTACCATGAATCGGGGTCTCTATATACAGTGCGCGAGTATGAGAAACAATTCCAATCACTCAAGAGATTCAGGACGGGGAACTCTTTTTCTTGTGTAGATGAATCGATGTTTATATCCAAGTGGAATTCGGGTGTGGCATTTTTTTGCATTCAAGAATTTTCCAAAACCCTATAATGATATAAGGGTGGAAATTCTCATTTAAGCTGATCGAATTAAAATTCATTACGCAGAAGATACTGTATATTCCGTATGGAATTTCCACACTGTATGTACTATTTGAAGTCGCATACATCAAGAAGTCAGCCTAGTGTTTTTACAGTCTGTAATCTCGAATAAAAAAAACTATCGCTATAAAAATTTAGTAGAAATCTTTGTGATCGTTGAAGCCCTGTTTTCACGTACGCTGTGCAAAGCAAACTTTTCTATATATCGAGCGTTTTATCGTTGCCCATTAAGACGAAATTAAGATGTTCAACAGAGGGAGCCACAATGGCGTGGACTCGCCCTGCCGATCCAGAGAGCACGATATGGTAGTACAGCGTCAGAGGGTGGTCCTCCGGTGAAAATTTGTGGTCACTTTTATGGGGCAAACATTCGATACGATAAATTTTGTTTTCTTTTGTTTTTTCACTGATTAATCGCAGTGCGAAGAGGTTTTTTGTGAAACTCCAGGATTTCGGCAGTAAATTCCGAGTTTCAGGAAGGATGTGTGTGTATGTATGTATATATATTTATACATATCATGTAGATCAAGAGATTTCAAGGAGAATTGGTTCAAAGCGATTTAGCAAAGATTTTCATGGTCAACCGTGTGGCGAACGTCATCAATCTTGTCGACAATGAGCCCCGAAATTGGAACGATCTTCAGGGATATGATCGATGATCTCTCTCTACGATATTCCGGATAAATCTTTATTATTATTAAGGTACAAAACCATCATATATTCGATAGATATTTTACCTCTGTGCGAGGATAATCGATTGGTCACAGCTGTCGTGAAATTTTCGACCAGTTCCGTCAAGATCAATCTTTTTTTTTTACCATCGAGGGTATCTGGCATATAGAGCGATTTTTCGTTGCATCGAATCGTGTCAAATTCTCGTGAATATCCGAAGTGTTTTTTTTTTATTTGTCACATATGATCTGTGTTCGAAAAATATGCCACGAGTCCACTCTTGAGGAAGGAAAGGATCATACAATTTTTTTACATATATTTTCAAATATTAAATAACGACAATTACTTTGAAGAAGTTTTTAGTTTTTTTTGTCTCAAAGAATATATGCTCCCCTCGCGAGAGATTCAGCTCGTTTTTTTGTTCTTCATGCGTATACTTAATTTTTCGTTTATAATTCAACGCATATACAGGGTGCACCATGTGAAAATAAAATATCAAAATTTCTGTCAAAAATGTAACAGGCTGAATCGTCTCGTTACGCAGGGGAAGAATTCAACGAGAGCACGCGATATTGTCGTGTTTGATCATACACATTGAACCCGAGGTATTCAGCGATCTGATGTATACGATCGACGAGCTAATCCCGTATCAACGTTTCTCGATCGAATTCTCGGCTAATACGCGACGATATCAAGCGATCAACAAGTATTTTGTAAATAATAGTGAGTTTGCCATATTTCTCGGTGATATGTGCAAATTTTTTTTTCCCTTTCGTCGTCTCGTGCGAAAGGAGAGGCACTCGAACGCTTATCGTCGAGACTTATTTCGTATTTTACGATAAAATGCCATTCTCATTGTGAGAAAAACTGAAAAATGACATATTCGAGATTGCGCTAAAAAAACTGAATTTATCTAATTTTAATAAATTTTGTTTATTCATCATTTTTAATAAATAATGGGAAGAAATTTATTCCATTAAAATTCAATGATTCGTTGATTGTTCATCGTATCGTTGGCAATAATGTAGGAATGTGTATGTTGAGCGAAGGAAGATTAGATTTTGATAATAAAAAAATTATCGTTTTCTAATCAATTGTCTGTGTCAAATCGGATACATCAATCTTTCTGATCGCGCAGAATTCGATTTTTCCGATAAGTATAGTTCACTTATTCGTGTATATATACGTTCGTGTTACATGGGCTAACGAAAATCCTTTCTGCGGGGCTTTTATGCAACTGTGGAGCACGAGCAGAAGGTGACACCGGTGTATATATCTGACCCAAATTGAAAGTAATAAACCCACGAGGGCAGACATAACATATATACACAGGTTCACTCCTTGCGAATTGCTAACCGGCGTTACATACGCGCATATACAGTTACAACCTACGTACATTGTGCATCGTATAGTTGCATATATATTGCAGCTGCCACTGTAACTGAATTTTCTCTGGGTTTCTCACGCACGCTTGTGTGTGGAAAAAAAAACAACAGAGCTCACGACGTTTGTATTTTGCCGACTCTTGACGTATTGCCATGATATATATTTATATAGATCGATAGCCTATAACTCGAAGAGTCCATGAGTTCATTACTTATACACATACTAGATGTGTCCTTATAACTTTTAGCTAACGATACACGTGCACAGTATCACCATAAAATAATTCAATTGATAGATTATATATCGAAGGGATTACACCCATTAAAATTTTATCGATAATTGAATACGTGAAAATTTGCTACCAATTAAATTTTCAAATCTGCTGGGGGAATTCAATTTTCGATACAAAGAGATCAATCTTCACGCACGAGTGTTGGAACTGTAAATCATTTGAGAAAATTATTTTGCCGCATTCACTGTAGATGTAGGGACGGGGGGTGGGGGCAATATATCTCTCTTAGGCCAAATCGATTCGTTCGACTATTGTAATCATATCGGGTGATCGTTAGAAATCAATTTTTTATTAGCTATACTGTGATCATGGTGCTCTCATCTCCGCCCAATCGCGGGAATGATCGACAAATAACGTGGTGTGTCAAAGACGAGGAAAGAGAATTCAACGGAAAAATAATGGACAATACGAAATTAAAGGTGAGTTCTCATAGAGAGAGGGAGAAAAAGGCCGCTCGCGTCCGTCCAATAAATGCAACAATTTAACACACTGCAAAGCTGATACGTAGATTCATTCGCGGAGCAACCTTTTAAGGATGGAAAAGAGGATGAACAAGAGATAACTCTCGTACCATGATTACCAGTTAGTAGGTTTTGATCTATCGGGACCGGGATGATTATTCTCTGATTGAATGTGTAATTGCACACGTGTGCGGGAGAGACGCTCGAAATAACAGCCCATTAAGCACCCCGTGAGAGCAGCTTGGGGTTGATCATGTGCAATAGCTCTCTTTTCCTCTCTCTCTCTCTCTCTCTCTCTTTCTCTCTTGATCAACCCAGAGTGTTGCATGTGCAATCGAGCCCTCGAAAGAGATAACTTTCTTCGTCCTAATCGATCATCGATCGATCGGGCTATTAATAGAAAGAATTCAAAAGTATCGACCAAGGCAATTCGCGCACAATAAAAGACAAAAACGATTTTGTAAAATTATGATATTTGTATATAATTAAAAATAAAACCCCCTCTAACTGAAAAATGGTTGGTATAAAAATATGAAATTATATAATTTCTATAATAATAATAATAATAATAATAATAATAATAATAATAATAATAATAATAATAATAATAATGTTTACAATGACAATAAAAACGATAGTAAAAATTATCATTATTCGGTTATTGTAAATGTATTTAAGTCCCCTTGTCATTAACATCGTTGTTATCATAATTTGTAGATAGATTGTGACCGATTGGCAATCATTATCAACGAAAGTATTTCTTCGAAAAATCTAATTACAAGTCTGCTCTATTTTTCCTTGATGATTTACATTCTGAGAATACGTATAACATTTGCTATTTCACGCACGTATGTATTTTGATCAAGATGCTTTACATTATAAAAAATAGATTCAATTTTTTTGAATTGTCTATATTCGTGTACTCATCGCGACGAAATCTATTCATATTTACATTAAAAATGGATTATAATACATTCCCGATTATTTAGCAGCTTAGCGCATTTCCTTCATGATATAATGTTTGCCTCACTTACGAGTAGCTTTCGTGAACAAATAGTAGTCATTTTCTGACTATGAATATTGGCAATCATAAATAGTACGATTTCTTGATTTATAATCACTCTTTCAAAAAAATTTGATTGAAAGTGGTACGAATGGGAGGATGGCTCGGCGCTCAACACGCGAAAAACTCTAACGGTATACAATCCTTGTAAAACTTGTAGTCCGTACAAAATGAATTATATCTATAACTACTAATTATATATAACTACTAAGCTAGGCACTAAATAACTAACTAGCTATATAGCTACTTAGATAGCTATAGTTCACTGTCTAATTGAATAACTAAATAACTGATGAACTAACTATTTATAGTTACTCAGTCACCAGCTAACTGCTTGAGTAGCCATTGATTAACTTCATGATTAGTTATATACCTCACCACTAACTAAGTTAGCTAGCCATTATAGTTAGTCATCAGCGACTAACTCCTGAAATTAAGCTGGGTACTAAATAACTAACCAGTTAGCATGCGACTAACTAACTTGGATGGTTAGTTAGTTGTTTAATGTCCAGCTAATTGACTCAATAACCAACTACTTGTATAATCACTTGGTGGTCAGCTAACTTAACTATTAACTTACTAGTTGTTTGGTTAGCTAACCACTAAGTTACTAGCTGACTAGTAACTAACGAGCTAGTTAGCTATCTACGAATCCGCTCGTTAACTTCTTAGAACGCTTGTTTCATAACAGCAACGTTCGTGGTTATACTATTCGGAAATTCGAATGGTGCTATTTTTAACACGCAATTAACAAAAAATGAATTACGCCTGTATCGAGTCGATATACTATGAAACCAAGTGGCTGTACTTGTAGCAAAGTTACATCTAATTTTTTTTACCCCTTACGCCTTGCACATCTTACTCTATCACGGTCCATGATGGGGTTTACTCTAATACTGGAATTTTTCACTTTTTACACTACGATGATTAAATCAGTCCTTTTTCACAGTCTGTTGAAGGGTTGAAACGAAAAAAATTCCAAGTAAACTGCACCGTAACTAAATTAAGTAAGCTGAATCCGTTGAATTTCTCGAGACGAGAAAAACAAGCTGGACTCATTGGGAGGTTCAACGATATAAATTTGTGTTGCAACATCAAAAATATCATCTCGAGGGTGCATTAAGTGTATATATACGCTGTTCAGCAGCCAAGAGAGGACCTTGCTGCTGGACTCAAGATGTTTGTTTGGTTTTCCCACGAAGAATGCCACGAAGCAGCATCCAACGGGCAGGCGGACATTCACACTGAGACTCGAGGTGAAACACGGGCCGAGAGACACGTCAAGGACCGATGGAACGCAACCTCGGAGGACAAGAACTTTTCACAGGACTTTGTCGTGTCGTATACTCTTCGCTCGCGTCATACAGGATTACAGAGAGCCGTCATCCGCTCTTGTCCTGCCATCTAGGGGATTTTTGTTTTTTTTTCATTGAAGGACCTATCGAGAAAGATTATAACAGTGTTTGGGCATTTCTCTCGACATTAATGCCTCCTTTTCTCGCGTCTGAAAGTTCATCACGAGTATCGCACGTATCGCATATTGAACGGCAGACAAAAAGTTAATTAAACTTTGTATGAAAAGATGTTGTTCAGTAAAAAAAAGACTTGTTTGAATTAAACAATGTTTATTCAGGAGGTTCGCTGATAAGGCAATTATTCAAAAATATAGTGAACAGTAAACTATTTTTTTTTGTTATCCACATGGAATGCAACCGTTTTAATAAAAACTTTTCTACAGAACGGCTAAACGATTTCGTATCAGATTTGGCCTATTTTTTTCCACAGTGGAATTTCACAAAATCGATCGCAATCTTGGTGACCACGAGACTCGTGATCAACCAATCGTCTCTGTAATGCCGATGATACCCCTGATCATTGCTGGAGAATTATCTCGTCCAGTACATATTATGATCGTTTGAAGTGGCACTCGAAAAAAATAAATAAAAATAGAATAAAAAAAACAACAAAAATCAGTAAATAGCAGATACGAGAGAGAGAGAGAAAGAGAGAGAGAGAGAGAGAGAGAGAGAGAGGCGTCAAGAGATAGAGTTGAATGAAAAACAAATATGTTTCATATCTATATTCATAATTTCTATCGATAATTGGATTATAAATCAAGAAGTATCGATTGAATATAGCACGAGTTGGAAAATGGCACGCACTGTTTCCTCGGTATTATCGTCACGAGGTCGAAATAAGCCAATTTTTCAGAGTTTTTTTTTTTTCAAATCATGAGCACAAATTTGCACCAAAGTATTGTATTGTAAAAAGTAACATTCGAAGAACATCCAGTGATTTTTTCGTGTAAGAATATTCATTTATAAGGAAGTTACAGCCGAAATGTCTGGGAAGTATTTCTTAAAAATTACTTTTGCGATAAGTCCCCTGCCATTCGGAACCAGATTGTCCAAAATGTCAGAATCAAAAAGATTTCGTTGGTATATTAGTTTATCCTATGATTGATCGATGGAATTTCCGAAATATCGAATTGAAAAAAAATGACGGGGGTTTAAAGGTATAGTCGTGATTTTTGCGAGAAAAAAACGGACATTTTTCGCTCATCAAATTGAAAGTACACATTCGTGAAAGAAAAATTCAAATACGAGAATATTTTATCTCACAAAGCATAAAACATTTACGAAAGATTGATGAAGCAGTTTTTATGATATCTTGCTCACCGCTTTTTGAAAACGCGCTTCCCAGGCATAGACTGTAACTTTTTTGGGAATCAGTATTTTTACACGAAAAAAATGACTGAATCTTCAATAAATATTAGTTTTTTAGATACGGAACTTCCGTATAAGTGTATGCTTATGATTTAAAAAAAAAAATCTCAAAAATTCGCTTTTGTCGGCCTCCTGACTATCGGTATAATTTCTTAAAGGACCAGAAACCATATTCCTTGCCACACACAGTGTGCGCTCGGTAATTTTATTTTGGACAAAATTTAAGAACAATTCCGAGGAATAATTTGGGAGTCATCGCGAACTTTTTCCCTATCGCGGCACAGCGTGTTTTTCTCGTTATTTTCATAGTCACGTCTTTTCAGCATTTCGGCATATTATCTGCCTGCTTGAAATCAGAAGAGTATGTAGGTACAGTCCCGCAGTCTAGCAGCACACATGTGCTTAACACGGCTTTTATCAGACGTTACTACGATATTCTTATTACGATATCTCGCTATCTATATGAACAAACAAACAAAAAGTATTATTTACATGCGGAAACAAATGTTACCACACTCGTGCATATATCATTGTGCGAATTCTTCTCGAGCTCATCGCTTTCTCACTCTCTTCGCGCGTACACATAATTATAGACGAGATATCAACATTGTAAAAAAGTTACGTATTTCCTTTGCTCTTTCATGACTCTTTTGCTGCTGCGAAAGTTTCACGCAAGATCTCTAAAAACTTCCCGCAAGCGCAAATACATACGCACAGAGAGCGATATTCTCGTGTTTATATATCGCTATAGGTGAGAACGAGAATTCTCACTATCGTGTCAATCGATTGTCATGATAAAGGAGAACGAATTTCGTACTTTGTACCAGAAACCGCGACATCATTCGAATGAAAGATTCTCGGAAAAAACGTAGTAACAAAATGAATTTACAACAAAAAAAACGTTTCAAGCAATGATAATGTTATTAAAATTTTTTCACATTTTGTTCGATTCGCAATTTTAATCTAAAGTTCAGAGTTGTCAATTCACTTGAAAGTATGAAAACCTATTGGGCTATGGGAGACCTCTTGGGGTATACAATACAGAACCCCAGAGTATGTCCGATCACCCTGACTTATTGCGGACCCCTGTATAGTTTGACTGATCAACTAATTTGGACATATTACGAGTCATATGACCCAGCACTTTGGATCACGTTACCGGTTACATCACATACCGAGTACAAGACTGATTTTACGAAAGGTTCATTGACCGGTCATATTACTAATCGTATAATACAATACTGGCTCAAGTAGCCCAGACTGCGGTTGAATCAAATGTTCACCGTCAAAAAATCTATACGGTACGATTGTCTATCAAAGTTAACAAAAAATTTAATTTTGGAAGAAAGTGTTAAAAACAAAATTTTGAAAAAAGAATGTAATACTATTTTTGATTGAATAAGATCATTGGATGAACAAAACAGCATTGTTTATATCGAATAGAATGGATATAAAAAACGTTGGATGCGTATCATGACTGCAAAATTATCGACGCTATCCACCCTGGCACTTGGGATGAAAAAATCAAACAAATTTTTTTGTTACAATCAATCCATGTATCTCCTCATATGTTCAACACTCTTATAATTATCCCGATAGTATAATAAGCATATGTGTACATGGGATTTGGTGTATTCGATTAATTTTGATGTATCCGAAACACGATGCATTTATTAATTTTTTTGAGAATCATTAAATTAGATTAGACAAGTGATAACGAAAGAGAGAGAGAGAGAGAAAGAGAGAGAGAGAGAGAGAGAGAGAGAGAGAGAGAGAGAGTGTGAGTTCAAGACCGACGATGTTATCGGTTTGAATGACTACACAGAACGCGATCCATGACAGGGAGATTCGTAAATACATAGATACATAGATTTATGGCATGGAATTATAGGGAGAAATGCGATGAACCCCTCAGCTTAAGCAAATGTAGCATAACAGTCCAAGGGAAGCGATTTGCCAATCGTTGTTCTCCGCATATACAAATGTAGTCGAATACGATGTTTTCCACGTTAACTCAACCGTCCAATTTTTAGAATTTTTTTTTAAAGCGTTATCCACAATATGGGAAATGGCCACGAATTTATTGAGATTTTTTAAGGGCATACTTTACCCACAAAAGAATATTGAAAATTTAAGTAAAATTTACTTTAGCAACAATATTCACTTTCTTATAGACGCGATTCGTATTAAAAAATTTCCATATATAAATGTAAAATTTACAACTATGTGTGCGCTCAAATGAATTTTTACACAACCCTCCAAAAGCATTTCCAGGCCTAAGTTGTTCAAATACCGGGGAAAAGAACATTATTACTTTATTACGGATATTTATGCCTCGTAATGGTTATGAAGGGTTGTAAAAAAAATGGTTAATTGGATAATATACCGAAGCATATAAATTTTATGTTTACATACATTTTTTTCTTTTGTAAAATGAATTATGCGTCGAACTGATTGTGGTGCCACAGTACTTAAATGTTCAGTATTTTTTTTAAGTAAAAAATGCCCTGGGAAAATCTAAATCAATTCGTGGACATTCTTGACCGTTCCAATAAAAAAATTCACATATTGAGTAGCCGAATTGGCTTGGAATGCGCCATATGTCTCTATATATAGCTATAGCCATATATATGTATATGTATATGTATGTGTGTGTGTGTGTGCATGTAAGGGTAAGTAAAATACAATACGTATACGTAAAATTGCTACTATACTCGATTCGCGAGAAGCTATGAATTGTTCAGCACCCTATCTGGGGTCGTCAACACGAGAAGTCGATATCGCGGGCTTGGGATGTGACTGTTTGGTCCCCTGGCTTGAAATCTGACGGGAAGTTATCCAAACTGAAAATGTCTCAGGGCTATATATAGGTACCTATACAATTTGATATAATATACGCGTAGAAGTGGTAGCAAGTGTACATATATGTAGTCGACTATATATATGGTATATATGTGTTTCCAGTCAGGCCATGCAGAGAGCTTTCTCGCTACGCGTCCATACATGTGTTTGTTCTTTTCGTCCGGTATACATGTATCGACTGCATTCATTTATCCCAAAAATAAAAAGAGTTCACTGCCCATCGATGGACCACAGCTACACCGAGGTATACTTGAAAAAGTCTTTGCTGTGAGTCCCGCGAAATGAGAGTAGAGTAAAGTTGAATAATGACGTACTATATTATGTATAAACGTCGGCGACCAATAGTTAAATAAGAATTTGCATTATTTTATTCTTGATTAATCAATCAATTTTCGATCGATTGTTGATTCATTGATACGAATTCTGCAAAATTGAACTCTTGATTGCTGATTATTGACTGATAATGAGAATGCGATAAGATATGAAAGGGGAAGGATGTTGATAGTTTATTCAGTTGTGAGATTCGAGGCTATATGAAATTTCCGATCGAACGTTGAACTCGACTATATCGCAGAAGGCGAGAAGGAGCGCGAAATCGCGGCTCCTCGTGATACTTCGTTCATCGATAAGGTATAGCCCTCGCGACGTCGCGAGATCGTCCTCTAAATATTTAGACTGGCGTTTGAACTGACCCGTCTCAACGACGGTAGTGTTGCGATCGCATTCATATAACACACACACACATATTATATATATATATATGTCATAAATTGTACATATATTGTAGAATGCGCTGGCGATGGCTCGACGACGTTGAGTCATATTGGACCAAGTAATACTCGTCATATCTCTCTGTATACCATTGCATTTGTCTAATGTTACACTTTTACTTCTCTCTCTCTCTCTCTCTCTCTCTCTCTCTCTCTCTCTCTCTCTCTCTCGCTCGCTATGCCTCTCTCGTAACGCTCCGCGAAAGTTGCAGACGGATGATAACGCAACGAGAATCAAGCTACATTGCTCTCGACTCGCGTTACCGAGGCCACAGTCGCAACGCGACGCTTTGCGATTTCAAACGCACATCTGACGCGTCTTGCGGAGCTCATCAATTCTTCTAACGCCGTAAAATATTCACAACAGCGAATGAATTATCCAACACATGCACGAGACGATTTGGTGTTATATTACGCAAAATATCACGAATTACGTTAAAAAGTCAAGATCCAATGAACGGTTACTAATTGTCCAGAAAAGTGGCGGTAATACTCGAGCAATTTGCTACATTTTTCATGTGGCACTTCCGTTATTATAACCATTTGAAAAAAAAATTATTTGTCATCTATCCCCGGCCTCATAACTCATTTAATCTTGACATTATATATTCGAACACTTTTGCTTATTAGATCTTTGTTTATCTACTCAGATCACAATAGATTTACTTAGATCTAAGTAGATCTAAAGGAGATCTAGGTAGTTCTAATTGAGATTTAGGTATATCTATATCTACGATTTTTTCAAAATTTAGGTCTACGTAAATTTTAAATTATTTTTTGGTATGCCGTAAGGGTCACGGTCAATAATCGCGGGACATATACTTTACATGGGATACTGAGCACTGGTTTGTTTTTCTTGCAAACGAAAAAAAAAAAAAATTAAGTTTCTCGGAGGGGTATTGGAAAAATGCACGTTCCTAAGACCCGGGCGATTGTCCAGTTGATAAAATTATCCAGGCCTACTTAGCCGCGAGGAAGCAACTTTTGGTACTCGTAGCAATTAAAAGAGTGCAACCATCATCTAATCCAGTGGGTATGTATACATATATATGCGGACAAAGTCATATAAATTGAATAAGGAGAAAGAGTTACGTGACAGGCTCTGCGGGTTCGACGCCCGACACGGGAGACCAAGTCTATGTCGACAAAACAACACGCGCGCGCTATCCGAGAACCTATCTGTGTCCCTCAACCCCGGCCGAAATATATGGATAGCGAATTCTACATACATATACGCGTATATTCGCGACAAGTCAGGGGAATAAAGTTTTTCCAGATTCGCCTTGGTCGTTGTGCGCACAATCCTACGGAGCAAGAAATAGACACGCGGCGAAGATGAGAGTTAGAGACGAAGATTCGAGGCTGAAGCGAGGTACGGAAGAACGTAGAGCTTGGCGAAGAGGTCGAAGGATGCGGTTCAAAGTATAAGAAGACCGAAGTTCTGTGCGGTACGAAGAGGGGTGTGTGTAGTACGAAAGGTGAAGGAGTGAAGGAGACGGGAGGGATGAGAGCGAAGGCATCATTCCGCGCGGCGTCTGAAAACTTGGTGAAACTGTAAGTGTTCGCCCTGCTGGCTACCCCAGAGAGGGTTTGCCTTGGGAGGGAGAGGCGGGAAAATTGCGAATGAGGTAGAAGAAGGAAGAATGGAGAGTCAGGGAAAGAAGAAGTATAGAGAGTGTAAGCAATAGTCGGCGAGTTTAAGGGATGCAGTAGAGGAAAACGTTGGAAGAATTCGTTGGAGTTGGGCGTTCATATACAGGGGGATGGTTTTCCGAGTCAACGTAGTATGAACAGTCGTGCGATAAACTCCGTTTGAGTGTGTGTGTGTGTGTGTGTGTAGGGGGTTGCTGCGGAGAGAATGGCGGCCGGGAGAGAGAGGGAGTCAGTTCAATTTGTAAACAGGACTCTCAATAATGGTGGATCGTTACACCCGACGGAGCTTCCCAGCGCTCCCGAAGGAACAATGTGACGAAACTTTAAACTTGTGACTATAGCGGGAGGGTAAAAGGGTGCATGGAGTGTTCATACGTATGTGTATAGTTTACAGCAGTATATGTGGCAGTCGGAGGGCAGTTACTCAAGCGGTTACGTACGGAAGAGGGAAGAGTGAAGAAGGGGGAAAAAATAAGAAAAAGAAGAATGAGAAAGAAAGGTGAACACTGGCGGGTAGAGATAGAGAGAGAGAGAGAGAGAGAGAGAGAGAGAGAGAGAGGGAGGAAGGGAGAGAGTGGTAGTCGCACGCACACCGTGATATATACTACTTGCTCGGTGAAATAAGACGAAAGCGAAAAGTGTTTGCGACTTACTGGCTGGAAAATGCGGTGACTCAACGTCCGCGATCTATGGAATAGGAGAACCAAAGAGAGCAGGTCATAACTATAACTATATATATTTGTATATATAATATTTATATAATATGTGTGTGTCGGTTTGGGTTTATTTTAAAGTACAAGAAAGTCTAGAACGAAAATAAAAGACACTGATAAAATTATTGCACATTGCACGTCTCAGTTATGGCAATTTTACTATAAAAATTTTTAAACAATAAGAAGTAATATTCGTAAAATCGCGTTTGTTTTCGGCTCATCATATGCCTATGGAAGTTTCGTCGGCGAACCTTGCAAAAAATGAGCAGCAGGGGCTAAATAATTTCATGGTTCTTCTTCCATTTATAGCGCTCTGGTATAATAAAGTTTCCGATGTGAGTTCTCAACGTGAATTGATAATGACTTCGATGTTCTTGTGAAGCACGATTGAGTTGAGCTCGTGTTTACAAGCTCGCTAATTTGTCTGCTTCATTATATTTCACGCTTGGACTCATCGGAAAAGATTCCAAGAGTACATCGAATCCTCGAAGCCAAAAGGACGTATCCCAGACCACATATTATGTAATGTAATGTGGATTTAAGTCTTTTTCACTCGTTAGCAGTCTATACAGGATCTTACAGACACCTGAGAAGTGCAGCGTGCCGGTGCAGGTGATTCGTGCGGATCGTTGCACCAGCTCAACCTATATATATATATATATATATATATATATATATATATATATATAATATGTATATATATCTTGTAAAGATTCTCATCGAGGAAGCATTTCGATCGTTATCAAGAAAGATCGCGCGCGGTTGAAAAGCTTGGCTTGGCTGTCGGTGTCGATTAATTCCAGAGGATCAAAAATCCGAAGAGCATATATATATATTCTGCAATGGCATAGCTCAACCAAAAACGATGTTGAAGCATATCGTATAAATAACAAGCACCAAAAAACTTTGACAACTCAAAAACCTCTCAAGATACCCTCATATTCTTGTCGTTAATTTAGAGATCTTATGGATTTATTGCGGTCCTCTTAATTTACCCCGACTACTAAATCTTGAGCGCGGGTGAGCGTCCAAAACAACATATTATATATATATATATATCTATATATATGTATCCACGCATATAGCACCCAGGACATCTCAATCGTCCGTCGGCCCGTTTATATTGTGATTTACGGGATCATTAAAAAGTCTCAGCTTCCTATACGACAAGCTTATAGCTCTATGTCCTCGTAACGATGAGCATCCGTTGTATACCAAATATTTAAGGTCTGTTTCTCTCTCTTCCTTGTTCCCTTCATTTCTAAGATGATATTATGGTGATGGGCTATGGGCAATGACCAGCCTGGCTATGCACTGGTCTGAAACATCATTCCCGCATATTAAATGTTACGAGGTCGTATATCGAACTATATACTCATACAACGTTTTCTTTTCTTCCGGTGGATATACATATGTAATTCCATGATGTCGACGGGCGCGAGAAGTTCGCTCATTAGAGTAAGGAAGACTCTGAGATATCGATAGTCGACTCAGAGAGTTGATTCATATATTCTGATCATAAGCCAACTTTTTTCACTGACACAAAGCTTCACTGCGAGCTTTCACTATGAAACAAAAGATTTTGGATGGAAGCTATCAAATTACAAACCATTTTTGCCAAATTCATTATCAAAGATTCCGCATGCAGATGCCAGTTACTGGGGACGATGACAGTCATCAATCTAGCCTGACAAGGCCTAAAGCTGAATCATCGTTTTCATTCAAATGCCACATAGTAAATCCAAGGATCGCATAAATAATCTTCACTTCATATCGCTGATATTGAGAAGATCGAATGAGCGTTACAGCGGTTTTTGCTGATTTTTTTTTTTTTTTCTTGTACAGGTGATCGTCATCGCCCAAAATGTTCTCATCACCCGAAATTCCCCTCTAAAATCTCGCAGCATTGCCATTGAAAATTGTGATCGAAGTGGAATATCACACGCTGAACCGTCGCACCGAGGTGTTTGCCTTGGTCGTTTTCTTGCGATTTCGAGCGCGTCACACCATAAAAGATCTCCACGCGGCCCTGGCGGCGGTTCTTTTGCGTATTCCTGCAGAGTAAAACGCAAGTAGAGTGTTGCCTCTCGCGAGACCGTGAGAGAGAAGCCGGCTGATTGACTTTTTAATTGAACCAGCGCGACCGGCAATTACCCTCGTCCCAACTCGATCCATCTCTTGGGGGGGTCTTATCACTCGAACGTTTCTATACAGATTACTGTACTATACGAAACATGCAGTATTCCCACTATACACATTTATATAGTAGTTCTTGTAGAGTGAGTGAATACGGGATAGCCAGGCGCAAGAAGCTTGTATATAGTGATCTCATATCTCACTTTCATCAGACTCTCTCGCACTCGTTCACGTGAATCTATCGAGATCCGTGCGTTAACGCACGTGTCCTGATATGCTTGCGATCGTCTATATACACACACGGAGAACTGATCCTCGAGAGCAAAAACTACGATGAACACGCCCTTGCCCTCCCGCTTCGCTAACTATGTGGGTTTTGCCAATCAAGATGCGATCTCGTCGTCGTCGTCGTCGTCGTCGTCGTCGTTGTCGACGTCGTTGTAGCGGTATGTTGTATATCCACCTGGTCGTGTTTAGAGCGTGACGTTCGAGGAATACAGAAGTAGAGGGGATATCGAGATGCTGCGATTCGAGGCTCCTTCAACTTACGTCGTATATATAATGCATATACAGGATAAGAGAGATGAACAGTGGAAAACTTGATGATAAAATCTATTAGCCTCGGTCCAGTGATTAAACTGCTGATCGGCGGGTGTGTATTTGCCTAGAATAACGTTGCAACCAGTGTGGTCCCACGTAATTATAAATAATCATCGGAGATTTCTCAGTGCAAATCGATGAAGATTTAGAAAAAAAGACACGATGAAATATGTTACGGTATGGGAATGAAATAAACGACCCAGTTCTCCATCTTCTATCCATCTTCATTGCAATTAAATTATTTGAACTGGACATCGACTCGTAGGCATTCGGCACTGCTGTTCTCTCCGTGTTAATCGGCTTGTGTTCATCACTGGGGTGGGTGACCGCTTAGCGGTGCGCTTGCAGACGTAACGACTCGGTGAACGAAAGGTTACATTTCCTGAGACTTTGGTGTCCGTACTTGAAATTTACTCTCATATTAAAACCAACGATTCTGGACAAATACGATTACCTATAATTGGCACGGGTATTCGGCAGTTTCCCCGTTCCTTCGTGCATGCGAATGCGATTAGGAGAGAGGATTGAGGGGGTGTAACCAGCTGTGGCTGTATCAAGGATACCGGTTCAAGGACAAAAATCAAGGTCATAAAAGCAATTACGGTTATGCTAGCCGAGCCTACTCGGTAATAGATGAGATATCCAGTGAACGGGGGTAATTATAACAAACACAACGAAATTAATTGTTTGATAAGTTTATCTTGGTCAAATAACCTATGGTTGGTTAAGTTATATTTCTTAGTGCCAATAAGTGTATCCTTTTATAGCCTTAAACAGCATTTAGTGCTGCAGTAGATGTTTGTTCGGCAGGCAAATATTTCATGCGATGGCAACCAATGAATAAAGAACACTCAAGCTTTAATTATTTTCGAGCAAATGGAGAGCCCCTACCAAGTACGTGAGATGCCTGCCTCTGGTGAAAGTGCATCGTTATGCGTGTATATATATACAATATATATGCAACGAATGCAGCAGCTCAACTCGCTATCCTGAGGCCGTTGAAAAATTCAAGTACCAGGGTAAGCGACACGCGCGACAAATTATCCTCCCCGATCGACGTTCTCCGGTCTAAGGCGGTGCTATACAAAGTATATAACAAGTGCAGCAGTATACCCGTTCTTGGAACACTGGTAGCGTGAATCAGTTCGGCGTTTCGTGGAAACGATGCCGATCTTATTCTCCATTCCCGCCTCGACTCTGGTGTGGACGAGGCCTTAACGCGTTAATAAAATTTTTGTGACGTCGACACACGTGCACGAGAAGGTTAAGCAAGAAAAAGTAAATTAAAAAAAAAAAACAACTACAGTAAAATAAGAAGCGGAACGGAACGGAGAGAAACCGCGAGATGCGAGAGCATGTGATGTTGTTTATTGGGGCGACGAAGTCATCGGCTTTTAAACGATCGACCATCAAAAGTTCCAAACAAATTTCGGATAACCTTCGGCGTGATTAACTCTGGCTGTATCTTTTATGAAAGGTTCAGACGCCATTCAGATAAAGTAAAATTTCAAATAACTATCCAATGTACAAGGCGGGAATCATTTAGTTAAAGCAATATATATTCATGATAAAAATATTATTGTTGTAATTCTTCATTATTATGTTATTACCAACGTAATTTATCATGTTAAAATGAACCTCATCCTTTTATCCGTACCCTCGTATCCTTATTGAATCCTTCGAAAATCACGATTCCTAAAACTTGTCGAAGTGCATCAATGCTATGTCCGTAAGAAGAGCAGAAAAAGGGGTAATATAATAATGTAGGACATGTATGACGTTTGCGAAGATATCTTGGATATAGCCCAGGAAGTGGAACATTAAAAGTTCAGTAACCCGTGCCGAAAAATTCTACGCTATCTCTCTCTCTCTCTCTCTCTCTCTCTCTCTCTCTCTCTCTCTCTCTCTCTCTCTCTCGGCTACACTGGGCCCCAAAAAGAGAGAATATCGTTCAATGATCTCGTTCTTGCAGAAATACTCTACTCATCCTTCTGTGCGACAAAAAAAAATGTGAATGGGTGACTTGGCTCTGTCTTTTCATCTATGAAACTCAATAAAAACGTATCGGTACACCAGAAGAATCAAAAATCACGAAAATAGGACCGCGAATGTGCGCACTCACAAAAAGGAATGTTAGAAGTCTATCGATTCAATAAACGTATTAATTCATAATTTTTCTCGAGTGCCCAAGCGCACGATAGACATATTCATATTTCATACAGATTCTTGAGATACGATAGCGATTAAGAACTTTCGGATTTCAATCTCCTATAGCGTTTTAATGTTTAAACTCATTCGATTAACTTCCACCGACAGTCATTGAATTAATTTCTCGTTCATACAAACCGGTATCTCGTTTGATCGACAATTTAATTAATTGAGTAGGCTGCGTATATGAGAATGGAAACATCATCATCATCATCATCATCATCATAGACAGTATAGTAATACATATAATTTCTGTCAATGGCGATTAATTAAGATTTTGGTTCACATCAACGACATTTTTAAAAGCTTGCAAAAAATAATAGGTGAATCAGATTTTTGCAGTTCAACAATCCTGTCGCGGGACTGGATAACAGAAACTCCGATGATGCCAATTGGGAATACAAAATGATGTCACTCTGGGCTTCGGAATCCATGTAACTCTGGACTGGTGTCTCCAACAGAACTTTTCCATTGACATAAAAATTGTAGATTACTAGTTCCTTAGGATCCCGATGCTCTCCCATAACGATAAATCGAGTATCCCGATATTTGAAATCACTTGAAGCACCGGAAGCATCAGATGAGTTACGTTATAGCGTTTTTATTTACGTAGAGCATTTGCTTTTGAGCTAATAGCAATAACAATTGATTATTTCAAGAAACAGATGAAAAAAATCAAACGTCAAAAGTGCACACTCCACAGTGCCCACGATAACTCGTACCGAATTCATGTTACATCGCATATGAGACGAAGATGTGATCGTATGTGATCGCTGTAGATTAGTCGGTTACCCAACACCGCTTTGATTCTGACTTCCATGTTGTTCTCAGTTCTAGAGGCTTATATGTACCAGCTCTCGGAGAACACACACCGGATGTACAAAATGCCCTGAGCAAGCGAAATGTACCGTGTTACTTAGCTCCATGGACCCCCCGCTACCCCCCCCCCCCACACACAAAAAATAGAAAAAAAAATTTGAACGATATGAACCAGTGCTGGTTGATATCCGCCCTGGTAATAGCGTCTCTCTGGTACACATAATCGCTCGCGACTCCCGGAGTTTACACGGGGGCGTTCCCGCGATCCGCCTCGAGCCATACTCACCCGATTACATTATATGTACGCTTATACAGTTTACGGTAGCAATTGGCAATGTACCTGTGCTGTGTATATGCCGTATAACGTGATGTTGTGTATATATCTAAGATATCGCGGTATATGAATTTTTTTTTATGCATGCAGAGAGTACGAAATTTTACGTATGTGTGTGTGCTGTAATATTACACGATCAGTATATGTTGAAAACCATAAAATGTCTTTCCAATTTTATGTCAAATTATATTTAATACAAAGAATCATAAATTTGTGTGGTATGTGTGAATTTTAAATCAGGTTCACGTGAAAATGATTTAAAAACAAATAAATTTACAAAATAGTATGTTGTAAAAGCATTGTAAATGTCACATTCACACTGGATAGAATATTCGATTCATCGTAATTTTGAGAGATGAAGTTTGATAGTAAATTGGAAACAAAATTATGAATACCATATATTTTCACTTACAGGAATATTAATTCTCAACGTCATTTTCACTAATTTTTGTATAAAAATATTGGATTCACGACCAAATTAATAATTTTACGATCCAATGTATATTAATTTAAATTTATTAAACCTATATTATAAATTTCCTGAGCTTTTGTATAATAAATTTAATGAAATTTTTCTATTACAGTGTGAAATATGCAGGATAACAGTCTATGTAATTTTAATGCTTTCGATCCTATATAAGACGATTAGAAAAATTCATACTGACATATTATCACATTTTTATTTCTCAGTGACATATTGGTCATTGGCACAAAACGATTAAATTGATTGATCTATGAATCTAACGAATTTTTTGAAAATATAAGATTGCTTAGGAGGATAATTATGCGATTTTTAACTCGATTAAATACACAGCTCATATTATTATTATGAAAATACAATATAAAATTCTCGTTTTATTCGAATAAAAGCTTTATCGAATCAAATATTTTTTTCTCCACATCCATTGAGAATTCGCATGCTCGGTAATCGAGATATCAATTAATTTTTTCGGCGAAATAACACAATTGCAAGCAGGAAATAAATGTAAAATAATCACAAATATAAAAAAATAAAGAAATAAATAATTCAGATCAAATTTTTTTGCGAATTTGTCGATACCAAGCCAGCACTTTACACATAAACAAATTATAGGGGACACTAATTTTCGATATTGAGTTGGAAACGATTCGCTGAAGAGATTAAGATTTCTTGAAATTTTGAATTTTCGAACATTTGTTAAATGTTGCTGGAAAACTGTATGCTTGCTTTAACTTTCGTAAATTTGCTGATATAGAGCCGACACTTGCCACAAAAAAAAAGCCAGTGGACACTAATGTTCGTAAAAATGTTATTTATGCCACTACATCGTAAGATCCATTGACGATGTGAGTAACGGTTATTTTTCCAACGGTATTGATTTAGCCGAAAAGTTACGCCACATTTTTATGAATTTTTAATGTTTTAAACATGAAATTTCTTCGCAGCAACGTTAACAATTTTGGAATATTGAAATCGAATTCGCGGAAAAAGCGTGCAAATTGTAAGCTTGCACATTGCTTCCTCATTATCGTATCTTGACCAAACAGCTTGCTCTAATGAGGAAACCAAAATTGAGAACCTTATAGAGTGAGCTTTGTGGCCGAGATAAAATAATGAGGAAGCAATGTGCAAGTTTCGAATTTGCATGCTTTTTTTTCTTTGAATTTGGAACAGCTCCATTGGCCTTCGTTATTTCACGTTTATCTCTTTCTCTCTCCCCTCTCTCTCATTCTCACATACGTACACGGGCACACGCACGGGCACACACAAATACACGCTCACACACACAACCACTCTTCATTACTCGTTCTTTGCAAGACGAAGGTGTTACACGAAGGAACGTACACTCCAGCAGCCGGAATATTATAGTGTCGTGTGTTTATCGTGGACCGTACGACCATACGTGCCTCTCGACAACGGCTACCAAGCTCCGCAAAGAAAGCATAGGGGGGGGGGGGGGGGGGTGAGGCTCTCTCGATGAGAGTAAGTACTCTCGCGTTCCCCCGAGGGCAATAAGGAGGTGGGAGAGATCGGCCGAGTGGTACATACGAGGTATACATACTACCCGTACACGATTACGCACGGCGTTGGATTACCTTCACGGGTGTTTTGCCGTGTGGTCTCGCAAGAACCTTCTCTATGTATGGTTTTACAAGTTGCTCTCGCGGTCGTGTTCTCGTCGTTCGAAAATTTCGCAAAGTTATATTATTCAGTATATAATTTCTACTACTTTGCATCGATCTCAATTGAGATTCTCCCCAAGCTGTCTCAACTTTATCAACTGTCTCAACTTTATCATATAATAATAAAAATAATAATAATAATAATAATAGTAATAATATTACCATTGATGATGATAATAGTAAAAATGTAGAAATTAAAAAAAATTATTTTCCTAGCAGTTTGACGATAAATTATTTGTCAATATTGCAGCCAGTCTGCTTGCAAAGCTCGTAACAAATATTTTTCATAATTTGAACTACAAAACGAGCAGACGATGATTCGATAAATTATTAAAGAACAGCACGATTGTTTCGTCGAATTAAGGATTTTCATATAATTTAACAAATTTTATCCCAATAAGACATCATTTTCATAATTTCACAAAATGTTTTTTTTTTTTTTTTACTTTTCACTTGCACAGACACTGGGTGATATTGCCCATAATTATATCTGTAGCGATAGTGATGTGCTCTCGAACCACAGTAGTCCCGCTTGCAGCAATAATATCAACAATAATGATGCTAATTCTAATAATAATAATAATAAAAAGATATAATGATATAACGATTAAAATCTTGAATCGACTGAGCAGTGCCAAAGGTTTCCTTGTTTCTCTTCCGATTTCAATCTCGTTTGTATCGATAAAAATTCAGTCCCTCAGGTCCGTCACATATGGGTGAAGGATCAATGTCCAATGATCTAGGATGGTATTTAAGTGTGATTGGTCAATCCGCGATCTATATAACCGCCGGATATCAATTTTCATCGTTCCATCAGCTTAATCATTATAATGACACAAGCTGGATTGCCGAGATGTTCATAGACCTAATACACGAATATGAAATATTTTCACTGTTATAATAATAAACTAAAAAAAAAACTATTTTATTAAAATATCATTATCTTGAACAGGCAAAATTCAATGATTATAACGAATTATCTATAGCCGATCGAGCTTCACTTAGCAGATAATTGATTTGATCCGTTCGTTTTATTACGTAAGCATCGTTTTAAATAATCATAAATAATTATTTTTCTATTTTTGGTTTTTTTAAATAATATTTTGATTCAAACGGTGATTCATCTCTGTATAAAAGATAAAATTAAAGAAATTACGAGAATCAGGCAGAGAGCACTTTCTCTCTCTCTCTCTCTCTCTCTCTCTCTCTCTGGTTATACCAGATGGAAAGTTTGCGATCCTGCGTATATATTATTCGTACTATATTAGCTGCAAAGGGGGAACTAAAGGTTCAAAGCCGCAAGAATAATCCTGGAGAGTAATATACATGAGCTCTTGGGCCGATGAGAAGTTTCGAAGACTAACGAAGATAGCGGTAATGGATTTTCGATTAACGAGCCGAGTTAGCCGATGCACGAGTATCAATACGTTATTCCTCGGAGCATAATATCCACAGTAGCCCAGTGTCCCATATAAATATCGTCACGACGAAATCTCTGACAAGCGGAATTTATTTTTCAATGCAGCACCAAAATCAATTCCGATTTCTCCGAGGTTATACATATACGTATTAAAACTTTGATAGGGGAGAAAAAAGGGTAAAAAAAATGATGAAGAAGGAAGAAAATAAGGTTACTCGCATTCGAGTATAGAGCACTCGATTACACATCTCGTAACGTCTGGAGTATCAGTATTTTTTTAAGATTGTCATCGATTAAAAATTTCCACATGTCTCAGTCATTCTCGTTCGTTCCTTTCAACCTTTCAACGAGGTTTTTCGTGATTACCTTTTTTTTAAATATATATTCATGACGGAGATCGATAACTGCGAGGTGTCCCCGAAATTCCATGAGTTATATACCGAAAAAAATTTATCGAGCATCTCATCACTATTTGCATTGCGTATACCTAATGATGAAGGACAGTGATTCTTTGGGATGTGGAGATCATTTGAAGTTTTGTATTTTTTTATTCGAATTTTCATGTACAAATTATCGGAAGTCGGAATAATAATGTCGTTTAAGCTCGTAGAGTACATCGTCATCGCGATGGAGCGGGATCGTTTTCTCTGCCGAATACACTTGGCTTTGGAAAAACCCTCGGGGTCACGATAATGAATATACATAATATATATATATATATATATATATGAGAGTTTCATATTCGTGATGAGAAGCCCCGCCGACTCACTTAACCGCTTTGCGAGAGCTCGATATCAAACCGTGACACGAGCTGGATAATGGCATTAAAGCGACCTTGTTTCTATTCTCCACTATCGTTATATACACATGTAACGTATATATTTCGCGGTTTTGCTTCCTGAATTGGATTGCCCTTACCCGGAATATTCTCCTTGCAGATATCCATATATACATATAAAATACAGAGGTGCTCTAGGTAAAAGGACACGCGATATCACCGCACTCGTTCTCCAACTGCAGATGTAATTTTAGAATATGCAAGATCGACGAAAACAAGAAGGAGAACGAGGTGTAATAATTTAAATACTGAATTCATGTGAAAAAATGAATTTGTCAATTTTAGAATAGACTTTTATTTAACAAAAGACGAATTCATTTGGATTTTTCATCATATATTTATTGGGAACGCAATTAAGAACGTTTAGCTATGTAAAGCAATATCCAACTTTGAGACTTGAATTTTTTTCCATGTTTTTCACAAAGACTTTGTACAAGTGTTCCCAAATTTGAGGAACCTAGGACAGATTTTCCATGCTAAAATTGATAAGTTGGCCACATTAAGCTATGTACATAAAGCATGGTCCTTTACGAAAACTCCGGGGTATGAGATTTAGTGTTCACGGTTGTGGGGGTCATTTAACGAACTGAGGTAATTGAAAAACTGACAATCGACAGATTCAATATGACGGTACTTGATCACCTGTAGATTCAACGTTAAACCGCGACAAAGATGATTTTCATGACGCAAATGCGATGATATAATGGCGTAACATCTAATTCGCCTAGAAGAACGATTCAACCTTGCCTGGGATCATTCTGAAATTTCTTCGTCAATGGGAGACAAAAAAGAGGGGGGGGGGGGGGGGGGTAGAAGAAGAATGATTATTCGAAACGATAAACTGAACGATTCTTGAGTTATCGAAGCGTTATCGAGGAAAAAACAAATTAGAGAGGTTAGGACTTCCGAGCCATTGAGTGTCTCGTATTTCAATTTTTATTTATCGATGTCCAAATTTAAAAAGAAAATGGCACATAAGTTAGCAATCATAAATAATCATACTACAATCTAACAGCGATTGGAAAATCTATGATTATTTTTAACTCAGACGCTTTTTTTTTTAAATTCGAGTAATAAATACATGTATATTTCTTTAAATATAACAACAATGATGGTAATAAAAATAATGATGATGCTCGAGATGTTTCGACCTCGTTCCCACGAGATCAAGAACGAGAATGAGAAAGAGCAAGGATGAGAGGCAAGAGACTTGATGAACGAAGACAGTAACCCAAAGAGTTGTCACTTTGTGTACTTGTCTACGGTGTACCTACTGGTTGAACGATACGTATACTAGAATGCGATTTTTTGAACTCAGAGCTCAGAGCGGCCCGGATAGTCGACACAATGGACCAAGGTGCATTCGATGATGCAACTATATCCTCTACATAATAGCACTTGCTCGATGCAGCGGCCCTCGACGTTAAGATACTTCTTGTGTTCGCTTGTTATTCATATTAGCACATACGGGAACATGATGCGTATATTATACATATATATGTATACAATATTTACATATATTTCATCTATCGAGAATTCATAAGATTTGCCCATTATTTGTATGTTCTCGAGAGCATATAGTGCGTATCATCCTCAAGATTTCAAACAAACATGAAAACGTGATGCATTTTTATTTTCGTGATCACTGTGGCAACGACAAGGGCATCGATCTAAGTCGATGTGAAGGATAAAAAAAAGAAAGAAAAAAAACGAGGCAGGGAGTTATCGGAGGGTCGTACAAACCTCTAACCAAAAAAAAAAAAAAATGGTGGCTAAAAAAAATTAAAATAATTAAATTGGTACGAACTGAACAAAAAATATAGCTGCAACGTTCGAACTTCACTTTTTTCGTCGGGTAAGCGTTTACATCGTCAAGTCTCATTTATATAGATATGGTTGAATTGGAAAAATACAAGTTTGTGTGAATTTATATCATCTGTTCAAAGCTCATTTCTTCGACTAGAGCATTTCAGTTTGCACATTTATATTTTTCTTCAAGCTTACAATATTAAACATTGACTTTTTTTTGACGTAAGTACAATTTGAATTGTCAGTTCATTTTACATGTTATAAAATTCCGCACAACTTTCATGCGATAGCGATTACGATCTGAGGAATAAGGTGTGCGTAAGTTATGGATGTACAAACAGCCAAATGCTGAACTTCACATCGAAGTCAATCGCATATTAACAGCCTCTTGACAGCCGGGAGTTAGAAAGACGTGGCTCGCGATAGATGAAGCAGGAGAATTGACGATTGGAAGAAGGGCCTATAAGTGTAGATTTTGTCTTTTGCCTGATGGGAAAACGATAAGAAAAAAATACGAAAGAGAGAAAAAAAAATGAAAAAAGAAACGAGAGTCACAAAAGATCCCGGCAACTTAATCGAGAGCGGCTCATCGAGAAGGCATTTTAATTGCGCGGTTACCTTATCTTAGATATGCTCGCGTTATCGTTCGCTAAACGTATATAGGACTGATTTTCCAGCTGACAACCTGATTCGCATGTGTGTGTGTGTGTCATGGTATGGAATTCGGCAATTGAGTGTTTTTACTCGAATACGAGCATGTGCTTCATATGAGTACTAACAAATTTTTCGTTATTCCAACCGAATTTTGAGCAAATAATTTTATTCTAATCAAATATGATTAGCACCATGGAAAATGATTATCACTCCGATACAAGGATCGTAATAACAATGGCTGTTATTATTATTTTCATTTGGATAGAGACAAGCAGGTGGCACGTTAATTTGTCGTAGGACCCAGAATGTTGTATAAGTGGACGGTTACGAAAAGACGTCTAAAAACCGTGCAAGTTACCAAACGGGTTCCACAGTCTCTATTTTTTTTCTTTTGTTGCAAACTTGGGACTTATGTCCTTCTGACAATGACCGTAAGCAGCTTCTGTACTATCAGAAGTACTCGAGTGGATTTTTACACAATAATATCCTGTGGTTATCGTACCCACGACCGGTATACTTCGCGAGACGTAAATAACGTTGAATGTTATTATTATTATTTGCTTCCATACACGTCATATTGTACATTAATATCTCGAAAACTACCGGTCGCAGAGAGCATTTTCCCAGAACCGAACTGCGGAGTCGAAAAACAACATTGAGGATGCTGATAAGTAATTATTTGTGTAACAAGTTTTTTTTTCCCATTGAAACGTGTATCGTTTGAAACAAAAATTTACTACAAGAAAGGAAAAAACATATTAAAATTTCAATCCTAAAGAGTAAGAAAATTTACAATGACCATATCAAATTGATAATCCAGATCGAATTTCTCGATTAAAAAGTCCAGATGGATATTCATTCTCCAAGGCTCGCACGTAAAATATACGCATCAATGGAAAAGACTAAGAGGACACAATTGAAAAAAAATGGATTTTTTTTTTTGATGGAATGTCAATGTTTATTTGAACGAAGCAACATGTATCGAAATTGAAAAAGAAGAAAAAAAGTATATTTTCTTACGAATGAAATGTATTAAAATTTGATAAATTCCTTTTTCTCTCGGTGCACATAGTACGATTATTGTAGTGCGTAGTCCTGCGGAGATGAGGTATTGTACAGGTATAAAGCGTAGGCTCTTCCAATTGTAATCGAGCTTTGGGGTTGAAATTTTGATGCATGAGGGTGCATCGAGGCGCTCGGCAATTGAGGCCCAGAGGGGAAATCCTATACACGGACGTATCAGAGTCGCGATTCGGCATTTATTCGAGGAGTGAGAGAGAGAGACAGTGGAACAATATACAAGTAAAAAAGATGAAAGTAAACGACGAGAGGAAAAGAAAGAGCGAAACGAAAGAGTGTGCTCATATGAGGGGAGGGGGGCTAGAAAGGATATATAGCCGTGAAATCGTAGGGTATAAAGCCGTCCTCCAGTCTCGGGTCCTTTAATATAACCGACGGATTAAGACGGGCTGACGCTTTTTCATCTTGAAAAGTCGTTACGGAATCGTTCCTACACCTAAACGCACACACCGTACGCACTATACATATCGCGGAGACTCCCAGCGGGATTGGAAAAGTTCGAACCGATATTTCGGCAGTTCGGAGCCCCTCCCCGCCAGGTCTCGCGTAAGCCGCACGTATATACACATAAAGGGGTTGATAGTTTCGAGTCGCAGATGCACTTAGGGGATCGAGTCATCTAAAAATCATGAAAATACAAAATGTGAAGCGATTTCACGTTTGAAATTTCGAAACATTATCGAAAAACTCCAATCGAAGCCAATGTTAAGAAACGCTCCTCCCCCATTTTGTCAATGCATATATTAAGTTCGTTAAATTCCATGAAATATTTCAATGAATATTCGATGAGAGCACTGTCGTATAGTTAAGATTTCGTTGAATGAAAATAATCGCATGTTCGTCTCTTTTACAAAAGGAATGTTGCAGCGACATGCACAACACGAAACGAATAAGAACGAGGAACGATTGTGCATGTATACATTTTACGGTTTTTTTTTAGTATTTTGCTGTTTTTCATTCGTGACTTCGTATCGAGGACTTTCTTCGTTGTCAAGATTGCACAGAATTATTATCAAGAGGCATGCCAGCATTTTAAAGCCAAGTGATTAGAAATAAATTTTTAAGAATTCCTGCTGCACTTGCATGTGCTGCAAGTTTTAAGCAATAGCCATATATTATTTTATGTATATAAATAGATTTCAAGAAGGGGGTTGAAAGGATGCGGGGAAACTCAACACCCCCGATATCGAGCATCGAGTATACGCGAGGGTTTGCACTCTCAAGTGTCCGAATACTCGTATATACGCAGAAGCATTAGAAGTCACGAACGTCCGGACACTTGAACTCGCACCGATCATTGTCAGGGGGCTAGATTTTACCGAATCGATTGAATTCAATCGCACTCAAAGATTATAATATCATCATTATCACGAGTAAATTTGTCGATAATAGTGCTCCCTCCCAGTCCCATCGTTATTGGCAATGTATTTTTACACGAAAGTAAAAATCGGTAATTCGAAAAACATTCGGCAAACAATTTTCTTTCGAATGAAATGATACTTTTGGCTTTTCAGTGATCCATGTAAACTCGCCCCATTTTGTATTACGAAATTTCGTTAATTCGACTTCGAAATCGCTCACCCCGACAATCCACGAGTATACTGTGATTTTTCAATAGAAATCGATCGACTTTTCGTTGCTTCGATCTATCAAATTGACTCTAAAATTTTTAATTATCGTTCAATTAAAATTCCACTAGTATAACGTCAGTTATCGTAGCTAAAACTCACAAAGAGTTTCAGGAAAATAATTTGGCTCGTTTGACCGCATAATCGCGCGACAAAAAGCCGAAATTACGGGGATTCGTTTTTACAGCAGAGAGACAGCACGTCCACCTGGATTTGATTAATTATCATTATCTCCTTTTTCTTTTAAATTCGTGACTCTCGACTCGCTCGTGTGCGCGTCTCTTTTGGCCTCGATATGAATAATTTTATCGTGAATATATTAAAATATCAACGAGATTAATAGACTCACGTGCTTAGAGTGAGACGCATCCAGGCGCGTTGCAGCGTCAGCAGCGTCGACGCATTGCGTCGGGCTGGCCTTCTTAGCTGCTTCACAATATTCTCACATCCAAACCGACGGCAGTTTTGTCGCGAAAACACGTAGTCGTTTATTCACTAACGATACACGCCTGCTCCGATAATCCGACGTGTATGACGATTAATGAGGAAGAACAGTAAGAAAAATAAATAAATAAATAAAACAAAAAAGTAATCTCTCGCCGATACCGATTACCCTACGACGAATCGCGTTTCCAGCAATTAAAGGGATAATATAATTATCCTCAGGATACGGGATATCATTATTTTTCCTCTTTCTCACGGGCGACACTTACGCTCGGCACTTTAATCCTCGATCGTTATAGCAATTCTCAGTGATCATACGCAACAAACATATATACATAAATATATATATATATATACGTATATATTTATATATATGTATAAACGAAATTTTAACGAAAGCAGCAAGCACTTTGTTACACTCGTGTCACTTTATCCAATGTAGAGACAATCCGACGATGAATTTTCGTATCATCGATTGAGCTAAAATTAAAAAAAAATCCATCTCGGGGTAAATATCGATCGAGAGATCGTTATAGTAGCGGGAATATCGATGCTCCGCAAATTATTCTCCAAATGCATTGAAAAATCGGCGAATAATCACGATGTCGAGCTTGAACCGTGAAAATTTTTTCGTTTGTCGTTTATTCATGCCCACGGAAATTTCGGCCCTTCATTCCTTCGATAACTCTATCGATTTTTTTCGTATCGATTTACGGGTAGATATACCGGCGACACGCTCGAGACGTCGATTAACTTTGTCAGGCTGGATCCACGAGGAGTGTTCGATCACTCACGAGAGCAAAGCTATGACGGTAAATAAAAGCTCGGTTCGACGATCTTCCTGAAACGGTGAAAATCTCGGTCGACCAGCATCCCTCGTGACACCTGGCCCCGGGAACTTTTCTTTCTCGCAAGCTCAACGAAAATCTCAATCGTTGCACGCAATGCCGGTATTATCGTCACTTTTTCGTTGAGAGTTCGTCGTCAACGACGAGAAATAAGATCTCGGGTAACGTGCCAGCCTCATCATCCCTCAACGTACGTGTGTGTGTATATATAATCTTTTAAGCGCACACTTACTGGGCGAAACTAAACTACAAAAGGCCACCGGAGAAAGCACTCAAACTTTGAACCACGGCGGAACGAGTCTCATCGTTGATGAGACAAGACACACGCGAAAAACACCACAAAATCCAACGTCAACTTTTTCAATTTTTCACGATACCATATCGTAACTTTCTCAAAATTGTGAAATCCTAGGATTCGAAAAAAAAAATATCTTCACTCTCATATCCCTCACGTGGACTATCGTTTCGGAGCGCAAAGGAAAAAAAAAAAAACTTTCGAAACTGACACTCGAACACTGCCACCTAATTTTTTTTCTTTGTGAACACGTAGATATATATGCATATCGGTGTATACATATGCAAACCAGTGTTAATTTACTCCCTCTTGGCAGGATGCTCCACGACGATCCGGAAGTAAGAAAAAAAAAATATCCTCCGTTAGCCGCACGAGAAAAAAAAACCGAAGACAAATAAAAAAATAAACCAGAACACTCAAGCACGATGATGGCACTCTACGCTTTTTT
>OY751313.1:48759415-48935529 GCA_963564615.1 Rhorus exstirpatorius
AAATAATTCTGTGACCTTACTTCATTTGTCCAAAAAAATCTGAATGATATTCCTGATGAACAACTGTCATCTTTTCTGACTTATTATTGTGATGACACCAGGACTACATCTCATCTAACGTTTTCCTCTACGGAAAATAAAATTCAGGGAATAAAAAAACTATGTTGAATGGGTCAATAAAGGGTAGAGAATGACGAGAAAACACCAAATGAGATTGAATAAAATAATAATTAAAAAGATAGAGAAGAGAGAGAGAGAGAGAGAATGCACGATTGAAAAAAGGGATAGAAAAAAGCGATAGAAAAATAAATGAGAGAGAGAGAGAGAGAGAGAGAGAGAGAGATAAGGCGATAAATTGAGTCACACGTGATAATTCTGATAGCTGGCCTTATCCATATGACTTTTTTGGGTCAGCCAAACTGTTTTGAGAATTATTTCTATTAGCGCGTTCAATGAAAGATAAGACATTCGTTTGTACATTTGAGATTCGTCAGACTGACCCCTTGATCATAATAATTACTCGTCCGAGACTAATTTTATTTTATTTTTTTTCCACTCGTTTCAATTACTCTTGGTGTTGAAAAAAAAATTCAATTATTAATTATAAATGTTTTCAACATGTATATATATATATATTTTTTTTTAATTAATTTTATTCCACACCGATAAAAAAGTGTGGTGAAAAAAGGCACAACAATAAATTTACGGTATCAGCAATAATTATTTTGGTTATGCGAAAAATAATTTAGGTATTCGAACCATAGGTATTCAAACACCAGCGAGACAATGGAACGTTTCAAATAGTCGCAGAGACCATAAAATATTTTTATTCCCTTATTAACTATATAAATAGAAGAAATTTTTCTCAGTGCACTTGATTCGCCTTCATTACAGAGCAGCTCACACACGTGGGTGCTTCCTCGATCGCATTTTTCTCTCGTGGCTGCCCCAAGTATACTCGCGTTATCAAATAATTCACTGACGCAGCGAGTTCCTAACCAGAATTTCGTTATTAATTATTCACCGTCGTCGTGCGCACTCTTGAATAGCGTTTTTTTTCTCGCAGCATGGCTCACTTGAGCCAGTTGATTCGTTCGAGACGTCGCGATTGTTGTTTATTTGACAGGGAGCTTGCACGTTCCACAATTTATATGACATTTCTCGTGTTGAAAAGTCGCGAAATAATAAATACGGATTGAAAGGATGATTTCACTCGAAATGCCCGAGGACCAAGTGACAGAGATTTAGGAGACAGGCAGAGAGAGTGAGAGAGAGAGAGAGAGAGAGAGAGAGCGAGAGAAAGAATCGAGTTGTATCTCGTCTCGCTGCGGTCACGATACACTACTGATGATGTCTGGTCAAAGCGAACCGCCCGACGACCGACACATCTTTCCGCCTGTTCGTCAGGCGGGACAATAATTTTTGTTGCGAAATAAACGCTTTGCCGCCGCGCGGATAATACGAGGGGGAGAATTTAATAATCATGGAAGAAGGAGCGAGAAAGGGAGAGAGAGAGAGAGAGAGAGAGAGAGAGAGAGAGAGAAAGAGAGAGAGAGAGAGAGAGAGAGGGAGAGTAAAAGAGAGAGAGAGAGAAAGATAGCGAGAGAAGAAGGACGGAGAATCACCCCCACCGGGCAGAGAGCATGGTGACAAAACGGCTGTGCCATGCGATCTGTGGCCCCTGCCGCGCGAATCGCGATAATTAATTATCAATCAACGCGACGAGCTCTCGCGGCACGACAATTCAGCGTGACGCACACACACACACATACATACTCATGCACACTAACAGATTCTTCCTAGTAGCGTGCTTGTTCGGAATTTTTTCTGGCCACACAAGATCCCAAAGTTCTTTGCACACACAAACTCATATATATATGTATATAATATATACATATTATATATAGACAATTAATATGGATGCTATATTCACTTTATACTTCTTGATAAATATAGTAGCCGGCGTAAACATACTTTATCACAAATGTTTTTACAGGTGTGTGCGTGTGTTGATCAGTTTTTTTTGCTCATGCATGGGCCTTGACATTTCGCGGGTATGCAAACGAGAACGAGACGATGATGATTATGTGGGTTATTCTTGACCCTGTAGATCCCTGATGGGCTTCATCACAGTCCATTATTATGAACCAATCTTTCTGAGTAATATTCGGAATAATTTACAGTAATGATTCGATCGATATCACGCATTAATTCTTTTGCCACAATTATATTATTCGATTTTATGATTAATTCTCCAGAATGATCTGTCAAGTGTTTCTCTCGGGCTTATATATATATATATATATGCATGGTGTCTGTGATGCTTCAACGGCACACGGGTCTCAATAATACCTTGTGTCCATCCGAGCATTCACTATGGTTTGCATTAAAATTCCATCGCTTGTCACCAAAAAGGTCCTGCTCCCCCCCCCCCCCCCCAATGGAAACAACTGAAGCCAAATAAATTCTTTTAACCCGAGAAAGTTGTTTCATCTATTTGGCATACAATTTCGACACTTTCCGCGTAATGCAACTGTTGCGCTATGCCAGATTTTACGTTCCGATGGCAATGGATTCCGGCACCAACTATAAGTGAAACGTGTATTTCCTAGTGGAAAAAATTTGACTTTCATACTGGCCGCGGACCCCTAAAAAAAAGAAGAACGTGACTTTTGATCATTGCGAAAGAAGCTCAACGCATCGGGGCCAATCTTGGATGCGGTAAGGAGATATACGTGTATACGTAGCTGAGAAATCGGCTACCTGCGAGAAAATTGTCGTGTATGTCAAATTCCTGAGGAGGATAAAAGTCTGACCCTAGAGAGGTACGAGAATTTTCGGGAGCCCTCGAGATGTTGTATTAGTTTCGTTTCTGTTCCGCAGAAAGGGAGTTGAAGAACTGGCGGGAAAGAGAGAACAGGGTCAACGAGGGTATGAAAATCAGGGTGGATGCTTAATTACCCGTCAAGAGAGGGAAAGATAAAGAGAGAGAGAAAGAGAGAGCGAGAGAGAGAGAGAGAGAGAGAGAGAGAGGAAAGAGAGCGAAAGAAACAGCCAGTCAAGCGACAAGTGCGCAAGCGCGCTGGATCCTCGTCTTTAGCGCGGGTTTCACGGAAATTACCTGCTACAAAAGACTACTGCTAGCTATTAAAGCATGTGCCCTTTCACACAAACGCGTAAATCATATGAAAAAATTCGACGGGTCCATTGTTTTTGTATTTGAGATGGTTCCTTGCGACGAACCACTAGCGGGACTTCATTTTCCAATGCACCACATTGTTGATACACCTCGAGCAACCCGGTATTTCAACCAACTTAACCTCTCAGACAATGTCCAACCCGGCAAACTATTTTCATGCAATAAATACAAATCTGATAAAGAAAAATGTCTCTGAATCGCGCTATTTCCAATACCTTGGGTCCTCCCGACGATGGATCATCGATCTTCGAGCCAGAAGGATACAGGTGCCTCGTACATTCACTATTATGGTGGCTGTGTATCTATGATATGTCAGCTTTATCTTCGCTAGCGTAGAATAAATATCGCCTTGCAGCCTTCAACTCGCAAGCTACAGATATGAATAAATGTTTTAGGTAACAAAAGCCCGTAACCCCTAAACGATTTAACTGGCAGAAGATGTGCGAGTTGCGCCTTTTTGTGTGTTCCCCGATACCTCATATTTGGATATACTCAGCGGATAATCGTCGGTGAAATCGCGATGAAGATGTTCTGCATTCGCGATTTACTGGAGGCGAACCCCGTAGCTGATGATCCGCCGAGATTCGTTGCTCGAGATCGTGAACAATGAAAGACCGGAGGAAGTGTGAGGACGACCGTAAGGCGATGTATCATGTACGTCTGCGATAAAACTCAACGAGAGGTATAAATAAGTGTGATATTCAATGAAACGAGAGTGACTCGCGTGGCTTCATATTATATTCCACGGAGATTAAAAATTTATAGTATCTGGACGGACGACGTGACGAATATTCGTTGGTATACACGGTGGAGTCTCAATAACGCGCATGCAGGAGGTTGACCACATCCCTGACGCACGAGGCTTATTTCTATGGGCCCATGGCAAAAGCGGATGCGACCGAGTAACCGAGACCTCTAGCCGCAAGATTAAATCATACATGAAATCGTCTTATCGTTCGCACTGACTGGCCCTGAATCTTTCTCTTCTGCGCGAAGCATCAACGAGAAAAGAGTAACAAGTCCGCCCGTATCTTTCGCACAAAATGAACGGAAAGAGGAAAATGTGCATCATATAGACGCGGGAAAAAGACTTTTGTATAGCCATTGAGAGATATGCATTGTATAGATCAAACAATCGAATTCCAAACGTAGCATATGATGACTTTTGTACTTCCTCTTCTCCTTCTGCCGAGGTAAGCGTCCCAGATATGGACTTTTTGGGAAATCAAGTGTGATACGGACGAGTTTTGATTCTTGAAGAGAGTCGTATCGACAGTCCAGTATCGCTCGATTCGTAAAAAGACTATTAAGGAAAATTACGTTTATGCGAAAACTAGAAATTAGGAATAGAAATTTTCGAATTGTGTAGCTTTTTCACGAATCTGTTCAAACGAATACGAACAACTAATACATCAGTCATTAGTCCGATGATCTGAAATTCAGACGCAAGGAAAAAAAATCTGCTGGAACCAAAACTAACACCGTAATTTCCTATCTACAATATCATGATCCGCTTCATTGATTCGGAATTACGGAAATTTAAAGATTCCGCATGGACTCAAGTTTTCCTCAGACAGTTACCCAAACGGAAACTTTCGATTAATTTTGAGGAATATCTTAAAAGTAATCTGAATCAAAATCAAAAGTTATCAAATCTATGAACAAAGCTAATTTGTTGCAGTATAGAAACCAGAATATCAATAGCTTGTTATATATTAAATTGTAGACTAAATCGGGTGTCCGAATCCTCACCACGATCGACGATTAATTTGTCTTAAAACGCTCCTTCTCGTATAATCGAATCGATCTAGTATCGTAATTCCGTGTATGAAGAATCGAGCATGTAGCATTTCAAAGTTCCAAGCGATCAGCGCGGTTATCTCGCCACACCTAACTCCACTTCTTATACATTTCTATGCTGCTGTGTAGTCTTATTTTTCATTATGATTTTATCTGCCACATGAATTCTTTTCTAACTCCGCTACAGGGTCTAAAGTCCTCGCGTCCAATACGTTAAAACACCATGTGACGAGTGATTTTCAAGACGACTTATCAGTTTCTTGATTCCGCGGGGTTCATTGAGAACGTTGCGGTGTAAAGTATATGATTCGTGTGGTAGTGATAATTTTTCTAGAGCAACAGCTAATTTAAAATTTCATTATGATTCATTTCAGGATTAATCAATGAAATAAACACACTGCGAAACAATTAGTCTTGAAAAAATAGGATTAACTGAATCCGGAAATATCCTTTATGAAAACAAAATGTTACCGGCTGCTGATGCCTCGGATGCGATCCAGTAATACTGATTCACGCTTTTCATATATATACGTTCTCCAGTGAGCAAGACAAAGTTACGTCGAGTTCGCGGTTCCCCAAGCTCTCGAATCAACCAAGAACCCGTAAGAGCTTAAGGTCTGCGCGTATATATCACTTGTACTATACGTACTGTATGGTATATGAGAAACCATAAGAGACCCAAGCAATGCCGATGCGTCGTGCCCGACCGCATTTAATCAGTTTGTGGTCTTGGACCGCCAGCAGCTCTTACGCCCTTACCAAACAATTCTTGTTCTCTCTCTCTCTCCCTCTCTCTCTCTCTCTTTCTCTCTCTCTCTCTCTCTCTCTCTCTCTCTCTCTCTCTCTCTCTCTCTCTCTCTCTCTCTCTCTCCTTTGCTCTTTTTCACACATTCATCTGCGACTGTTGTTTCATCCGTATGTGAAGTTCAGGCAGCACGCATGAACGTACGAAGAGCCACAACGTAACTCAAAACTCCCGCGCACGCAATGCAACGTTCTCCTCGCTCGTTTCACGCAATGAACGAGCTCAGCTCGCCGTCGTGGTCATCGTCGTCGTCATAGTGGTAAAGGTATCTTCACCGCTAGGTTCCCAACCGTGGCTAACCAACAATTCGTTATGTTCACTCGTTGATTCCATTTAAGCTCTTTAACACATCGATCTCTGGTCCTGGAACATCTCACTTTGCATTTTCATTTTCGTAGATTCAACCGCGTATATGAAGAATCGAAATCGCCGAATGGGTTTAAAAATTTTTTTGACGCAACGAGGATTGACGCAATCGCACGAACTGAGAACCCGCGAAATCTTCGAGGCAACCACAAAACGACATCGCACCGTTATATTCCCTTTCTGTTGCCTCGTAATTTTGCACGTGTGTTCTTGCGTCTCCCGGGAGAGACATAATATGCCAGCCCTCTTCACGAGACCTCTTGTAATACTTTCTTTTTTTATTTCGTCTCTTTAATTGTTTTTCGTGGAATTGCGTCATGACAAGAGGAATCGGACCCAGGAGAAGAGACAAAAGATTGAGGGAGATAGAAACACACGTGATAGCTTTTAACACTCGTCGCGCTGACGTTTTAATACTCGGTGGAGTTTTAATGCTGCCCGTGTGTGGAAATGACCCATCTCCGAGGACATTTGGTGGAAATTAAATAATAATAATGACAGTAACAATAATAGCCTGGGAGTTGGTGAAGAGAGCCACTGGTTAGTCGAGGATCTGGTGGGATCTCTTTTCAAGTACGAAAAACTGTAGAACAACCGGTGGAATTTTATTAGGTCATAACACGGCGGGGTGGCTCTTGCGAATATATTTCCCAAGCTTATAGAATGCCTGTATCAGGATTCAGAAGTGTCTTCCCCAGGCGGCAAAACAAGCTACGAGGGTTCTGACTGGTGTATAGTATACGTGTGGTCTCTGTAGCTCTCTTGCCACCCCCAACCGGATTAGTACACGCAATTTCGTAGATTCAACGGCCAATTACAAATTAGTCAGGCTCTTTTTATTCACGACCTGTCGTTCCCTCGTCAATGAGAGAAACAAAGAGAAAGACTGAGGGAGAAAGAGAGAGAGAGAGGGAGACAAAGAGAGCAGTAAGACCTCATGCGTAGATCGCAGACGTTAAAATCCATTAATTTTTTTACAAAACACCACCTTGTATTTCTTTCGTACGATAGTTTTAGGGATCGAGACAAAAGAGCATGGCCATAAAAATGAGAACTTCACTGATTGAAAACCGGTCGCTCATTATCCCGATAGCAATCTCTTTTTTCGACGGTTTTATCGACCTCTCCCTCTCTCTCTCTTTCTCTCACAAACTCCCTATCTTTCGGGATGAAATTGAAAAATTCGACGATATCTGAAGATTTAAGTGCCCAGAAAGATATATTCGGAGATGAATGCGATGCTGCGGCTTCATCTGTATGACAAACATGGCACATCGTACGGAAAGTGTATTCCATAGCATCTGCTGTGATCTTCGAAGAAACATTTCAATTATCGCTTAGGACGCTCAAAAGAGCACATATGACACATTGGATTGTTACGTTGACACCTTTCGTCTCCACCCAATATGTACCTGCGCGGGTAAAAGCGCGCGAAGCATGGTCCGCAAAGTTACCGCCGAGTCTGACAGTTAGGTTGAGAGAGGCGTGAGCAAAGGAGAAGAACTCGAACCAATATTTTACGGCTCCAATATATTTCCTCTTTTGCGAGGGCCATCGTCTCTCTCGCGACAAAAAGGTGCCGATGTCGCAAAGACTCGTAGGAACCCAGGTCAAAATTTTATCAAGCGATCGGGTAAAAAAAAAATCATTGAACTGATTTTACACCCAGGAGCGGTTACTGTAAATTTTTGGCTGTAGCAAAAGAACATTTTTTTTACTTCAATATAATAATTGATCAACGCGTGAGCCCGTAAAACATATCTAATGTTAAAATCCCTCAAACATTCAGGTATTTACATACTAAAGTCCAAAAAAATTTAAAGCTTTTATAATGCCACGTGACTAACTGATTTATGAAGTCACCAACTGAACACTATTTTCTCTATGAAACGTGAATACTATACAAAAATTATAGCCTACGATTACAGTGGAACGTTCAACAAGTTGCCCTGGTCTCGGTCTCCAGGACAAGGTTCCCCAACTTTCACAGGGGTCAGGACACTGATTACTCATTGGCCAATTTTAGAAGAGAAATATTGGCATCTGACTACTTTTTCCCTGTAAATTACTTCTCAGAAAATAATAGGAAAGTATAAATACATGTGGTAATTTGATGCTAGTCAGGATGCTAGTCCATCGTAATTTTTAATTTCTGATACGTGAAGGATACATGAGAAGCTTCGAAAAAAAACTATGACGGAATCGTCATTGTCGTTGGTTTTTAAGATTCATGAGATTTTGTGAAAATATATAGTACCCAGAAATGGTATCGGCCGTAAATATCTTCACTCGGAAAAATAGTACCAATCTCCCGGTGCATGAAGTATTGTAATATTTGACCAGTTTTATTTTTCGATTACCTTGCTCTCATCGTTTGCTTTTTTTCTTTATTTTTCCTAACTTGCCACTATGTTAACTTATTTTTTTCGTCTAGCACATACGAAAAGATCGAGAGTTTACGTAATTATGAAACACTGTACGATAAACTTGCGTCACGTTTAGGCTGATTATCGAATCGTCAATTCACAAAAATGCTGAATGAAACGAGATAGCAGCGTGAGAGGATCAATAGTTTTTAGAATGAAACAATTCGTAAGGCTTTTATAGTGATAAGATTGTTATAAATTTTGACGACGCCCCGGGTACAAATCCAGGCTCGATCGAAATTGCCAATCCGGTTATGCGGAATCGATTAGCCTGTTCTTCACCAGGCTATGAGAATTGGTCGGGTTTTTTTTCTCACGGGGAATCTCGTGTACCAATGTATATATACGTGTATAATGTATATATTTGCATAAATAGGTATATACGCACTGAGTCTCATCTGGTGCGTGTATTATGATCTGTGTGTCGTAAAGACGTTTCGTTTTAATTCTCAAGACGTCGGTTTCTCATAAACGCTCTTCAAGACTCATTTGTAATATATACTATACATGCATGTATATTAAATATATAAGTGACCGAATAGCATATGAGCGAGTCTTTCGAATGGAGCAAAAGTCATAAAAAAAAATTTGAGATTGGAAAGAGCCACAGCTGGATTGAATAAAGTGTAGGCTACACCGTTTCGCACTTCTTTTATTTTTTCCTTTTTCTCACTTTCTATCTCTCTCTCTCTCTCTCTCTCTTTCTCTCTCTCTCTGTCTCTCTCTCTCTCTCTGTCTCTCTCTCTTTCTCTCTCTCTCTCTCTCTCTCTCTCTCTCTCTCTCTCTCTCTCTCTCTCTCTCTCTCTCTCTCTCTCTCTCTCTCTCTCTCTCTCTCTCTCTCTCTCTCTCTCTCTCTCTCTCTCTCTCTCTCTCTCTCTCTCTCTCTCTCTCTCTCTCTCTCTCTCTCTCTCTCTCTCTTTCATCCTTTTTTTTCTTCGTTGTTTATTCAGCTCTAGCAAATATTTCCAATCACTCCTCGGTCCAAAGTACCCCTATCACTTAATAGCCCCACCCCTCGGACGATTTATTTCACGCTCTTTTGTTGTCGCAGATCCTACACTGGACGCGAGGCTCTCTCGTTATTTTGCCGTACGGGCAATTCATCGATTGACCCACTCCCCCGATGCCATTATAAAACGATGAATTACGGAATTTTTGTTAAACGTTTTTTTTTTTTTTATTTTTACATAAAAATTTGGAACGAGGAGTTAAAAAAATAATTTTTAGAATGATAAAAATGCAAAAAAAAATGTTATTCTGGTCTTAACGATCCAATCCTATTTATTTCCGAGTACAGCATGTTGAAAAATACCTAATTGTGATGCAATACGTAATTATTTATATTAATACGTATATTTATACGTAATTAGTTTATATTTTTTTTATGTACTCAATTTTTATAATATGTTCATTTGTAATTCGAATAATTGCGTTGATTTGAATTGCGCGCGCAATCGGTGACAACTTCACACAGTGCAACGAATACGCGCCCTGCTTGCGAACAACTGAACGAAAGTAAAAATACGCGTCCCGAGTGATGAAAAGTGGTAAAAAGATTAACGTGGATATAATAAGCCTTCGGCTACTCAGAAAAAATGCTGCTAAAACTGTGAGTTTTTAAAAATAATAAACGTTATTAAGACAGTATAAAAAGTAAAAATAAATTATGAGAGCAAGAGTTTGGATTTAGATACAATCTACGAAAATCTGCCGTGTGTTAGCCACTTGTAACCATAACACCATAACATAAAAAAACAGTCAGCTCGTAATTTTTATGTAAAATAAAGCAATATTTGCTTCGATATACTTAAATAGTATCATCGTGATTATAAAAGATGTGTCATGCTGAAAGAAGATAAAACTGCTGATTTAAATAATTTTAAATCAGCTTTTATTTTACTTTACTTCAATGAAGATAAAACAGCTGATTTAAATACTCTAAGATCCGTGTCCCTAAATTATGTGATTTTCAAAATATTCAAAAAATCTCTTCCACGTTACCTTCCTGCATATTGGGCTAAAATTTAGCACATGTCCTGACACCATTGTCCATAAGTAATATCAGCAGATTTGTGAGTTTCCACTTCGTAAAAAAACTTATTTGAGAATACAATTGAAAATTTTCGAAAAACAAATTATGTCGAATTTTCGTATGAAAAAAAAAACTTCCCACGAATTTCATGCTACCTCTATAAACGCTATAGAAGCTATAAAATGTAAAAGGCAGTCTTCCCTTGACGAAATAATTTTTTTCTAAGAAAATTTTGTTTGAACAAACTGACGTCAATTGTTTAGTTGTTGGCTTTTTTTTACTCACACGTTTTATATATACTATAAACTTGTATGGTCTATAGGCACAAGAGGCTCGTTCGGAGAGCAAATTAAAGAAATAAGTACTATGAACTATATTTCCCTGAATTCAATGGAGTTTATTTGAATTATAATAAATTCATTTTACCTAAATAAAAATTATTTCAATTGAATGAAATCTTGTAGCAAATCTCATTTGAACCTTATTTCACCACAGATTTTATTGCTTACAAAGAAATATCGTTTAATTCCCGAAACATTTCGTTCAAATCTCTTGAATCCTTGTTTTTTTTTTTTTTTTGCGCCAGAAGCAAAGATCGTGTACATATCTATCCATCTATGTGTCTCGTGGACCCACCGCACAGCATCAGCATCCGTCGTATTGTCAGAAGCAAAACAGTTCTGTGACACCAGCACATACCAACATTTATACTGCAATAACATACCAGAAAGAGAGAGAGAGAGAGAGAGAGAAAAGAAAGACACATGAACACTATACACATCTTGAGGTTCATACATACATATATATAACACCGACGACGAGACTCGTGAGAAGTGCCATCCACTCTGCAACAATAACAACGCACGTGTGTGGCCTCGTGGCGTGTTATACAGCACATAAGGAAGAAAACCGCGAGGCTGGCTCAAGTATTTCACAACGAGAAGAGAAGCTATTTTTTTTTCTTTTCCAAAGATTCGATGGAACCGATCACACGAGAGATGTAATATATATGCAAACGAGAATCTCAACTTGTCAACATCGTTTCGTACAGATTCTCACGAGAACCGAATAATTTTAAAAAATCATTTGTAGTTTGTTTAAAAATTTTATTTTCACGATCTCTCCTAGCTTGTGACAATAAATTGATATATCGCACTATCGTACTTTTTTATGCACGAACACACTAATTTGTCTGTATAATATTGATAGTAGTACCGATGATGATGATGATGATAATGATGATGATGATGACAATAGTAATAATAATAATACAACCAGGTTCATCGAGTTGCTGAGACAAGTAGCCTGTGCATATCAACCAAACACAAATATCTATCACTAATCTGCTCGAGAGTAACATTTTCCATGACTCGCTGGGAATTGAAAAATATTCATAAAGAGGTATCGTAATCTAGGTCAAGTAGAAGAGACAACATATTGAAACCTTCAGTATTAGCAGTCCAAGAATATTGAACAGCCAAAATACTACGACTGCAATATTAAAAAAAAAATGTCCCGACTCTCTCGGAATTATTCTTACAATTTGTATTCACGTATGTGGGTCGAAAAGGATTGAAAAAGTATGTTCATACGTTGAATTTTCGAGCAACGAGGGTTGACGATTTTTATGTTTTCTTCAATTTCAAAATGACATTTGAAGCGCGAGCAATATGTCGTATACATATTAGAAGCATACACGATCTTCGAGAATCATTAAGTCGACGATGATGTACTTGATGTTATATAGCCATTGGTGCATTTAAGCACAACCGAGAGAATCGAGAAACGCACTAACTCGCGAGGGCAATATTTGCAAACAGTTAATAGACGCGTTAGAATGCGGCGCCAGGTTAAGTGGCCCACGGGACTGCTCATCCTCGTCACACGAAGTTGGTAATCGCCGTATCTTAACGACGGCAATATAGATATATATATATATAGTATATTTGTACAATGCCAATCCGCGAGATCGCACGTGTGAATGGATTTTTTTTTTTGTTAGCTGAAAGTGCGGAGAGTTCCACGAGTTTTTCATTCGCGTTTCCATTACAGTCATTTGCACAGCTGAAGGAAAAAAGATGGCATTTTGTGTTTCTCGTCCGAAAGCTCGTTTTATGCGAGATGAAAAAATCATCGAGTGCTTTGTATCGAAAGGCAAAAAAACTCGGACGGAACTCTGAATTCAAATTGATCGACAGCGATATTTTCGAAATCGATGGTTGCGGGCATTACTTGGATGGGTGGCCGCTTAGCTGTACACTGGGAGGTGAATCGCGCATTATTGGGCAGTGTTGGGCATACGATTATCGGGACCCAGGTTGACTGTGGGATAATTTTTTAGGCAAGTGACACTCTAGCTACTTTAAGCACTTTTCACATTTTGGTTTTTATCCTCTTCCCTGAATGACCGATTAGTTCGGACTCTGGCTCATACTCAAATATCGATGGACTCATGCCAAAGGGGCGTATTATTTATGCATAAGGATAGCTTATACGCCCCTATGGAATTTAACCATCGATAGGATAATTATTTGCGTACAAGAAAAATTGCCCATCTTTTCAGTCCATCGATTTGTTTATCGTCACCATGTGACGACGATAATTACAGTAACCCTGTATGTTCAATGACAAATGCAATCCTGCGGGATAGCTTGTAAGATTTGAAAAAAATTCCGTTCCTAGACCTCTTTTTCAAAGAGATATACAATGCAGTCGATCACTGCTAGAATGCAAGTATAGTTGGACACCTTCGGTGAGAGTCAAATTTGCGTATATGACCATCAGTTCGCGAGTCATGAGTAATAAACAGCAAAATGATAACTTCACTCTAAGCGAAATGTATCACACATAATATTGTAATTCTTTGGAATTATTTCGTTCAGTTTATTAAGCACCCTAGCCTCTCAATACCCCCTGGGGGGAGACGACGAGAGAATGGCTTCGCCCCACCAAGGGCTTTGCCCCACGACCCAGCCAGGGGTTACCACCTGGGGTATGGAGGCGTTACGCCTCCATACCCCACATAAATATCATTTAAATGATCTTTATACGCACTACAGCGTTTGATGAGCATCGACCACTACGAAAAAATGTAAAGGGCCGGGAGGGCAAGGGCCATAATATATCTTATCGTCTTTTTGCCGTGAGTACAGTAGCTAATATTTCTGTTCCCATGCGATAGGTTTATTGTTTTTCCACGCGTGTTCTTACATCAGACTGGTATGATGTATATATTCATACATTACGACTCGATAATGGAGAGCACATTTTTAAGATATACATCTTATCCAAGAGGCCACTATCGTGACTTCGCGCATATCGAGAATTCTCGGGAGCACTATACATAGTGTAGAGTCCGAGGAATTTCGCCTCGAAGCTGTTATCTAATATAATATCTGTACTAGCGATATGATTTTGCACAAATCTTTCCTATAAAACGCGTTCACTAGAGGAAGGCGGAGGTTTCCAAAGCCTCGGACAAATGGTATATGTATCGTACTTACAAGAATTCTTCTTGCCACAAAAAAATCTACGTCTTTGGCATATAAATGTAAATTCTCTCCGTTTCATCAATTACTCCATGTCAATATGCTCTCGAGTTTAAATATATCTAAATACACATATATACAAATATGCACACGCATGTACTATCATTATGTGGATTTCTCATCCATAATCTTGTCCGAGTGACACACGGGGTGAAAGCTCCATTGTTTCCATTGTGCCGCGGTAAGGTGTGAGAGACGCAAAAGAATGAGGAATATTACGTAGATAAGGGCTTGGGGGACTGATAACGACAACGATGCAATATACGTGCTGCAACGCACCGTGAGAAAATATAATGATTTAAATGAAATAGGAAAATCACGCTAGTATGATGTGAAAATTGGTAGAATTTTGGAAAAGATTCTTGATAATGTATAATATAAAGGGTGCATCTTAAAGTCGTTGTATGTAGAGGTGCGCCGTATGCAACGGTGGTACTTTTACAGAAACTCTCTTTCTGGCTGATTGGAAAATATAAATTCGAAACATCTGCGTTGTGACGATAAGATTGCGCGACGAGCTATACAGTCGAGTGCTCTATATACCGCGTCCAGCATATGCAACTTGGGTCACTCAATTTCTCTCTCTCTCTCTCTCTCTCTCTCTCTCTCTCTCTCTCTCTCTCTCTCTCTCTCTCTCTCTCTCCGTCTTGCTCACACTCTCGTTATCGTGCTTTATTTATTGTGTTATTCAGTGTGTATAGCCGCAAGCTTGTCGAACTCGGACCAGCGTTGTAGTCACTCTTCTATCAAATATATGGGGAGTTCTACATGAAGCGATTTTTGATCGAGGAGTTTTAATTAATTGCGTTTAGAGAATCATGAAATCGAACGAGGGCTGTAAGTTTTTTTTCCATATTAGCTCAAAGGAAAAAAGATCGCGATATCAGTTATAATTTATCGTGGCGTTTTGATAGAATGCTCGCTTGTTTTGGCTACACCGTTTCAATTTTTTTTTTTTTCACATTTTATTATTCGATTATTTTTTGAGAATATTTTGTCGTAAGAATTTCGCGAAAGTTCGTAACGTTAGTGAATGCATAGCTGTTAATTTGAGCATCAAGAACAATTACTTGGAATTTAGAACAACCGTCAGAACAGAATTTTCATGGGAAGGAGGAAGAATCATTGCATTATCTAAAAATTGTCTATCACGTAGCACTAGGTAATTTATTTAATCGTTATTACTGTGAAAACTAAATCCGAAAATTCAAACGCATTTTCCTCAAAACTACGTTTTTCAAACTATTTGCCAGTGGATCTCGAGAACAAATGAATTCATTGACTGACAATTCCAAAGGCTTATTCAAAATACGTTCCTTTGTAGCTACTACAAAAATTACGATATCTTAAGGATTTATATTTTTTATAAACAATTTAGAGTTTAAAAATTAAGTGGAAGGAACGAAACTTTAAGTAATCGACATTTTCACTCCTGTGGATTAATTTAAATGACTTTGGCAGATGACTTTAGGGACATTTCTTGATAATAGTCGAACATTTGAATTTTCGGTTTCAGACGATGCAGAAATGACGCCAAACATGGCGATCGTTGCTGACTCCAAAGCCCGGCCATTTAAAGAACTTTTTGTATTGGTTAGTCAATGCGATGAAATATTTCTTTTTTAAACACATAAAAAATTTTGACATTGTAGTTTTATTTATTGTATTAAATAAAAGCCAAAAAAATATTTTCCACAAAATATTCAGGTACACACGTTAACATCGTTCTGTTATTAAAAAAAAAAATCATTTATGCACTTTTCTCTTGGCTCTTCATAATACCCGATAATTTTTCATCAGAAATCCATTTTTTTTAAATAATTACCATACGCTGCACTACCGCCATACCTGTACCCATGGATATGGTATATCGGTCGTGAAAAAAAAAATAAATAAAGAATTCCACTACCGCGTAACAATAGGGACTCTATCAGAGCTGTATATCTCTGTACACGTTTTTTTTTTCCATCTCTCTCAACTCTCGGAAGGCATCGATGATGCCGCGCACGTTGCTATTATGCCAGCGACATATATCAGAGAAAAGCAATGCATTATAACTGGCACGATCATTGCGCATATCTACGTATACACTTTTATCAATGGCTTAACGGTAAATAGAAGAGAGTCACTGCTCTACTGAGAGAGAACGAAAGAGAGAGAGAACGAAAGAGAGAGAGACAGAGAGGGAGAGAGAGAGAGAGAAAATTTATTTGCGTTCGTTCAGTGAAAAACTTTTGCCGACTAAAATGCCATTGAAATCGCGATTGAGTTAATTGATTATCGTGATCACACCAGTGCGATGACGATGGTCTTGCGAGGGGTTAATGTCCCCTTTACGTGTGGAGAATGCGCATATGCTGTGGTCACGACTTTTCCTATGAATGTAATCGAAATCTCGCTTTATCGAATATCTATCGAATGACGTACGCCTGCGACATAATATTACGATGGCTCAAAGTTAAAAAGGCGTATCGAGTCGATGAATTCATAAACTTGAGGCTTTTTTGGCATCAGGCCACCCAAAACGAAAAAACGCTTCGCAGATGGATCTGCCAAAAGGCCTTTCCTTTCCTTCCTTTTGGCCTGAAGGATTGATCTACTAATTATCCACTATTTCGAATGAATATTTGAATATTCTTTATTTCACGAATAAATATACATTTGTTATTCTTACGGAACGCCATGGGGGATTTTTTTTTAATTTTTTTTCAAAAATGTCATTAAAGAACATTTTTGTTCGGACAAATTTTGTTTTAGCAAATTTAGTCGGTAGCAAAAATTGAAAAATAACACAAGAACAATTGTCGTCTCGATGAAAAAAGAAAACTCAGCTCTCAAATATAAACACATTGCCAACACGGTTTTTTATGAAAGCACTAAAAAAATTTATAACATTGTTCGTTAATTATATTATGATATATTTTTTAATATATAAGAATGATTGAATTTTTTCGAAAGCATTCACAAAATATAAAACATATATAAAAAAATATTAATGCTTGCATTATATTTAGTCTAATCCGATTGGACCTCAGTTTTTCTCGAGTGGCAACGAGGGGCCCAATTACTGGTGTGAGTTGAAAAATTGAGTGTGAAACTCGCGTTTTTCCTCAGGTATACTCATTTTCGAGTGATTATAACGATAAAATAAACACAATCAATATTAAAGAGAACAAAATTCTCTGCAAAGTGAATCAAAATCATAGCACTACAATTGATTATTTCAGAGCTAGCTCTATTGGAAGCTAAAAGATTTTCCATTCAAGATAAATTGAATCTCATTCTTATCTCGACGATATTCGGAGGTTTTTAATCCAAAATAATTTACTAGATACGATTAAAAAATTTTTTAAACATCAAAGATCAAATCAAGATTATAAAAATTATGAGGTTAAAGAAATTCTGAATTATTTTTTCCTTCATACCTAAAAATTAAGGCTTTGCCACCCTGCAGAAATTTTTTTAGAGTTCCGTATCGAAAAAGAGCTTGTGGCAAGACGACAATCATGCGTGTCAGTCCGTCCATCTGTACTACTATCACGAATCTCCTTACATCTCATTTTTCGCAGACTTTGAGGCACGAAAATCTGTGATCTCGAAGGAAAAAAAATGTATGCTGCGGTAAGTGAAGTAACGTCTGAAAGAACTTGATGTGAGGAATGCAATAATATATGTATTTGTTTTCAGTCATTTTTTTCAACAATATTCTTCAACGGTATCGTAGGAGGAAAGAAATTCATCACAGCTGGCACTCCTTGTGTCTCGTAAGACACGATTGAGAATAATTTAATTAATGATTAGGTCGATTCCAGTGCCAGTACAACTGAACCACATATATATTACTCGCTCGCACTCAATCTGAGACGTGCATATTCTTTCAAGAGAAGGTTAGCAAAGATTTGCATTTAATTTACCGAGGCCTAAAAAGAACGTGTGTGAGAGAGAGAGAGAGAGAGAGAGAGAGAGAGAGAGAGAGAGAGAGAGAGAGAGAATGAGGATGGGAATTTTTTAAAAGAAACAGCGAAAGCCAAGTTCATTTACCGATCGCTTTCACTGATCGTTAATAAGCTCAATTGATTCCCTCACGGACGAATATCGAGATTTACACACGGCACATACGGAAATCCGAGATTATAGCAATCAATTAGGCATTGCGTCGATTACAGAGCGGAAGTACTCGAGCTTTCTTTTCTTGCTCGCGTGAAATCGTCGTCGTCGTCGTCGTTGTCGTCGTTGACCAGGAAAAATACAAGAGCTCACACTCAGACTTGAGGATCCCGTGTCGGCCCACACTTCGTTCCAAATGAAAAAAAAAAAAAAAAAAAAAAAAAAAAACGGAAGAGCAATAAAAATAGAAATAAAAAAATCAATGCAGAAAGAAGGAGACGAAGCGATTGGCGCTTTCAGATGAAGGCTAGATTAGATCTCGATCTCTCCGTGCATTTGCGCACACGCCACTTGGATTATCGATGATTATCTGTACCGCGAGAGTTTATATACACGCACTAATCGACTACGTTTCTTGGTAAAAGCATTTCTGGCTTCTATATGCGCTACCGCTGCTATTACGAGCTGCACAAGAGAGATATATGCAAGGAGAACCTTCGCGGAAGAGACTCTTTCCGGTCGCGCATTATTGTATCAATAGAGCGTACCGAGCAAAATACTGTTTAGTCAGAATATGGGGACGAAAATATCTATATATTTTTTTTCTCTTTCAACATCGTATTAGTATTTTATAGGTCAACGTTCCCAGGTCTGTTCAAATGAATGACGTTGCGAAAGCCTATTTTTTTTCTTACAATAAACAAACATTTGCGACAGAGAATTTGTCGAAATTGGAGGCAAAAATCAGATTCTTGTTATTGAGTGCAAAATATATACATACATGTGTACAATTTGTGTGTAACTTGCTTTAAATTCATTTGAATAAGTATGAGACTGGAAAATTTAGAAAAACAAACCTGTAGTAAATAATATTGACAAATCCTTCCGGCCGAGAATTTATGTCGGTGAAATATATGCAACAAATATATGTAAAATACATACAGGGTGTCCAATAGGAATGTGTGAAAACTAATCGAATCTCCCCTCCCTCTCTAACATTGTAAGGAACCCTGCGTTTCAGAAATTTGTACCTGAGACCTGTCAGTTATATTCCAGCTGTGGTAGAAAGCGGACAGTCTTCTTAAAAATGAGTGAGCTAACTATCGAAGAAAAAGTTATTCCTGTAAAAAGTACATCCTGTAAAAGTATCCGTATGGGCAGCTGTCTCAATAAAAGGGATCTACCTGCATTTCTTTGAATCTACTGTTACCGGACAGAGCTATAAAGAGATTTTGGAGACACAATACTTTCCCTATGCAAAGAAAAAACATCTCGTTAAGAATTATTACTTTATGCAAGACGGAGCAGCACCTCATCGAACACAAGAAGTTTTCGAAACCATCAATAAAGTTTATGGTGATCGAGTTATCGGCCTTGGATATCCTCGATTTACACGAACAGGGATGGAATGGCCCCCTTATTCACCCGATCTCAATCCTTGTGATTATTTTTTGTGGGGTTATATTAAAGATCACTGTTATGAAAACAACCCAAAAACTGTAGATGATTTGGTCAAAGGAATAAGGAAGACTGTCGATGGCATTTCAAATGAAACTATAGAACACGTTTTTAATAGTTTTAAAAAGCGATTAGAGTACTGTGGTGATTCAAATGGCTCACATTTTGAAAATATTTATCATTGATTTTGACATTTTTTTTTTAGTATTTGCTTAAATATATAATTTTTTCTATGGAAACATCGTTTTTTTGTAATAAATTGACATAAAATAAAAATGACAACTCTCTTCTATTAAAAAAAAATTCCACTGATCTGGTTCCTTTATTTATTGCAAAATACCAATTTATTAGTTTTCACACCTTCCTATTGGACACCCTGTATATATTCATTTATTTATACATATGAATATATATAGCAAGAATTATATATGCTAAAATAAAATTATTTTTATAAGAGCGAAGGAACTTAAGAGCCCGAAATAGGTATCCGATGAAAAATGAAAAAAATAGATTTATTATTAGTAAATATTATTTTTATATGTAAGATTTATGTGCGATACATAACATATTTATTAAAGTTACTGGCAAAAAAAAAACTAGCCTCGAACAAGAACTCAAACATACAGAATATGTGTGCCGAGGACAAATAAATATTTTACCGCGTTTTTTGTTTCAAATAAAATTTTATTCGCAAATTAAATTGTTTGCAGCTTGGCCAAATGAATTTCTTCTCAATCGAACTTTATTAATTTTCATAATAAATCAATTTGAATTAATGTACAATGCATTCGAATCGATTTAATCTATTTTCCTCGAAGCCTCGCGGTATTTCTGAAAAATTCGTCTCGAGGCAAGCAGATGGCACCGCCTTGCGGCTGTGAGCGCGGATTGTTCCTTGCGGGGTGGTCGAATCGCCGATGCTCATGAAACATGAGAGCGACGATAACGAGGATTGTACAAGCTGCATCGGCCGGCTCTTGCCATCCGTCGACGCACCTCTCGGAGAACTACGGGCAATCCGTCTTGATGAGTTCGGCAGATTATCGCAAACGAACCCGCGAATACATTGGGACAGTGACAAATCTCGGGATGCCCGAGTGACATTGTCAAAAGGCATATATACGAATGACCAAAACCGTTTTACATTGAGCAACGATATCCTGGCGGGGCGTTCGACGTTTTCCCGTTACTATAACGATGCACAAATCGTCGGTGAATAACGAACGATAATAACCACAGTGTGGAACGGGCAATGCATATATGTATATGAACAGAAAAAATCATTGAAAAATCTATTATCGCGTGATAATTTACGAATAATCAAAATATAAAATGCCAAGATGCAATGCAATTATGCAGTTACTGATTTGATTGAACAAAAACCATTAAGGATTATTTGAAACAATCGTTACTTTTTTTTTTAGTCGAATATGAATATTTTTGAAGATTTTATTTTTTGATTTCTCGACAGCTTGGCACATTTTGAACACATTGGAATTGAAAATAAGAAAAAGAAAAAAAAAAAAAACGTTCACCAAAACAAAGTTAATTTCCCAATATCTGACCATTACGAATCGCGAAAGCCATATCGTAAAATCACCAAAATATAACGTCAAGCTGGCGGCATATCAGCTCTATATATGCACCACGATAAACCGGAATGAAAGTGCGGCTGATTCGCTCGTCCGAGTGATTATAGTTTTCGGGATGGATGCAGAGGTTCCCGTGGGCAATGAACGAACGAAAAATAACAGACGGATGATGGGATGGAGAGAACAGAAGCGGCATGTTATCCGCGCGGTTCTATAGATGCGCGGCAAAATCCTCAAACTCTCGGCGGAGTATTTAACAGGCAGACGGAAAAGAAGAGAAAGAGAGTGAGAATCGTCGTTGCACAAGCTACGAGAGACGGGTGGAATGCATCGGGCAAACACGAGCCCCGACGCAAACAGGAGGCTGCATGAACACTGCGGGAGTAAAAGAGCACGTTAGAAGAAGCAATAGCAGCAGAAGCAGAAGATCCTCCCTGTACTTTCTCTCTCACTCTCTCTCTCTCTCTCTCTCTCTCTTTCTCATCCTTCACCTGCTTCGCCGAGAGAAGTGGCCACGATAAAGTAGCAACAGCATCAGGTCCGTGCAATCCTCGAGTCTTTCTCCTTACGAGGATCCTCGTTGTTGTTCGTCCTCTTCTGCGTCTAAAAGAGGAAAGAGAGAGAGAGAGAGAGAGAGAGAAAGAGGACAAGAGCGAGTAGAGTACATGGTAGAGGAGAAAGACTCATCTGAGACTCTCTTTCTGTGGTATATATACATGATCTCTGCTGCAGTCCCACGAGCTCCGGCAAAGACGCCAACGTCTTTGACAACGCATATACGTCGTATGACAACGACGACCAAGGCTCGACGCCCGCGGTTAAAAGTGTTTGCTCAGGGCGACGAGTCCTCTTTCTCGTGTCACTCGATTTTTTTTTCTCCTCTCGTTACGTCCGCGATAGCTGCCATCTTTCTTTCAGCCTCGTTACCATGCTTTCTCTCCGTTTCTCTCCCGACTATACACGTATACACATATCCCATATGTGCACAATACTCTAGACTGTTCAGTACAAGAACATATACCTTCCTGTAAGAATCCAACAAACCGGAAGTGAACCAGACAATCGCGAACAGTGACATCCTGATCCCCCTCGAGAGTATACACCTCCCGCGAAATATTATGTAGGTACTCGACGCGACTTTAAGGAGGTTCTTAACATCAATTTGGCGCGGCGCGGGCAACGTGCGGGACAGGTTGCGTTCGGCATTTGTTTCACCAAGCTCGCGCTCAATTCTGTTTACAATTATATTTCACAATTGGAACGGTGAAAAACTTTCTTTATGGGCAAATTATATCTATGAAGGTCTAATCTGTCGTTTAAGCGGTTCTTCGGGGAAATGTTACCGTTTTTTAACTCCTAAAATAATCTCTAATCATAACTTCGAATACTTCTCCTATAAGAGCCCATGTATAAGCGGCATATTTAATGTTTTTTTTTCTCCTCAACTGCGCGGTCAAAAAATCTTAAATAATTACGGTGTACTCCTAGTACCAGCACAAACCTTCCCTCAAATTTTAGAATCATTCTTACCGTTTTTCTCTGGGTTAAGAACCTCCTTAACAAGCTTCCACCAGCAGTTATACATCAGGTATTGTAGAGAAGACAATGAAAATTTTAACTACGTGGTGTATATTTGGAATATATGATTTACTGGGAAAAGGCAATTGAAAATGAAACGGAATGGTGATTCAAGTTTGCATAACTTCAGGTCTTTCTGAATCAATGTATTTTTACAATCTCCAATTTTCCATTGTCGGATTGGTCGTTCGATTGGAAACTGATCGAATGGTAATGAAGAGCTCGAATTCATTCCCATCCATTATTTTCGTGGAATTATTGGGGTACCATTGACTTGGCATTAATTTTCTGAATACTTGGCGAAAGTGTAATAATCGCTTTAACTCTCCCTGAATGAAATTCAGAGCAGCAAAATCATTCATATAAATTTTTCGCTCGAAGAAGCATTCAGGTAGAAGGAACTGTTCGCTAGTAAAACGTATTGAATGCGATTGATCCGGAGACAGCTTTCCCCTAATTTGCACGAATAAGATTATTATTATTATTATTATTATCATTATTTTAAATATTTGAGCGAGTTCAATATTGCTCAATTGCCAAAATAATTTCATCTTCGATCGAAAAACATGCTTTCTATTGAGATTAATCATTTTTTTCTCGTTGATAGGCTGATAAATTATACGTAAGACAAGTTTCATTTTAAATATCGATCGCTGGTAAAGTATTTAACCAGTATGTGTGATTTGCGCGATATTTAGGATTCTGGGAAAGAAAAAACGTTGCATAACTCGTCGAAGAGTTAATGGATAATGATTAGGAGTTCGAGTACACTGGTTCCTGCTTAGATAATGCGGATTTTCTTTTTTTTTCCCCTCCTCTAAACACGTTATAACGCCACGAGTATATGCCGCAGTCTTAGACCATTCCTCGTGTTTCGCGCTTCTGGCAAGTGTCGCCTCATGCCGTCGTCACACCGCTCTCTCTTCCCCGCAATAAACTTCTGTATATATAAATTCCAATCTTTTACTTTCGATGAAAGGAACAAGAAAAAATAAAACATAAGCTCGCGTATTTACCGTTCGCGGAGCGTAGATATGAACGGCGGCGCGACTCATGCGGGAGACGCGCGGTGCAATCATCGTACCAACAATAAAGGATTAATTTCATCGGCTATTCGATAAAACGAACGTTGTATGCTCACCTTTGCTGTGGTATTATTTCCAAGCCCCACCTCCACCATCACCACCGTGTCTCACCTCGTCATCTTTTTCATCGGTCACTATTTCTCGGTCTCCACGCAACTCCGATATAATACATTCGCATTGATGAGGAATTGGACCCACTCAGGACGTAATTATACGTGCCCTCAATTGAAAATTTCATGGTATCAATTGACGATACAATTCTGAGATGATTTAGAGATCGAAATATATATGGCCATTTGCGGTGAACAAATGAGATTGGATTGAATAAAAAAAAAAAAACAAATTTACGTCAACCGGAAGTCGGACTCGATGGGAGATGTTTTGACGATACTGGCGTGATTAATTGTCAATAAAGGCAATGCCATAATAATCTTAATGTAGCGGTCAAAACTATTTTGGTTGCCAAATATTCAGATTTTTTTTTTCAATCATCACATCATTGCTCGAATGCATATTAATTTTAGGGCACGACTATGGCGAAAAGCCCTTAGCTTTTGAAAAAAAGTCTTTCTTTTTATAACCATTTGAACGTCCTTCGGGCTAGGACCTAATAATCGCAAAGAAAAAATGCAGGAAAATTTAGAGTGCTTATCACATCTCCAAGATAATCCACCAACATGTTGGACACGGTCCGTCAGGCCCCTGTAATGGACCAGCGCAAGTAGTTATACTGCCCGGCTCGTATCGATGCATTTCGAATTAATTCACTTTAATTGAGAATAATTCATGTCGTTTGTAATCGATCAGTTTTATTTGTACTGAAATGAGAGGGTTCAATAATTTTTTTGAAGTACTTTATGAATCACAGTTCTTGTTTGTTTTTTTTTTTTTTTTCGTAAATAATTTTCTGTTATTTTTCCAGATTTGTACTCTTCGAGCATGTTTCAATATTTGTGTGGGTGATGATTTTACGCGAAGAAAGATTAATAATAAAGAAGGACACTCGACTATATACATGTTACGAATCCTAGATGTTCGCTTGCTTGAAACTGCATAGTGGGGAATGATAAAAAAAAAACAAAGCAAAAACCCGTACGAAAAAGTATTATCTCTTCATATCGGGAGGGTGAAGGAGAATTCGCGAGTAAGCCGGACACACACACAAATATACACACGCAGAGACACAGGTGAGTCACGTTATTGGCGCCATCGAGGCGCTGGACGCATACCTTAGTTTTGTTGAGGCTTTAAATCCGCGAATAATCTCGAGGGGTTTGCGTGTGGTCAAGTTGGCATACGCGAACGATGACGATCGTATACTGGACACTCGCTTTTTCCGTAGAAACAAAAGAATCATCTTTCACAATTATTTTTAAAGTCATGCACAAAAGAAATGTGAGCCATTCCACGAAACATCATGCATATAGGACACATTTGTACCCTCGTCCGTTCTGCTTGAGTTATTATAACTTTGTGCGTTGTGCCTTTTCGTAAACCAAGTAAAGCAGTACAGCCTTTTCCTATATGGTGCAGTTTTTGTTAAAATTCCTCGAAAATCACGAATATTATATTATTTTGAAATTTTTAAACAATGTTTGTCGTTGCTCTAACATTCGCAAATTTTGACATATCGAGTTAGATTTTTTTATAAACATATTATATGCTATATAGAACAAGAATGTTTGGTGTCAAATTTAACTAAAATCACTTGAGGGGTTGAAATTATTTTTTTAAATTTCACATTTTCCAAAAATGTCTGTTTAGCGCTCTATCTTTCGCAAATTTGGCGATATCGAGCAAAAACTTTTTACACAAATATGTTATAGGGCAAGGATGTTTGATATTCAATTTGGCATGTTAAGAATATTATGAAAGGATGGTTGGTACTGGATTTACGGTAAATCGATCGAGTGATTAAGACTTTTTAATGTTTAATATTGAATTTGGTAATAATCGACAAACGGTTTCGAATGGTTTACGAAATTTTTCAATTTCAAGGTTGAAAACGCGTTATTATCCACCGTATCGTTCAAACAATTACGAAACTTTGTAGCCTATGGTACCTTTTCATGATTGAAATTGCATTCCTAAATAAAAGCGTGAAAATCAGAAATTTTTACATTGCTACCTGATTATTTTATCTCGCTCGCAAAATTTTCTCTATGAGGAAACCAAAATTAAAAAACTCACTTGATATTACAGATGGAGCTTTGTGAACGAGATAAAATAATGAGGAAGCAATGTGTAAATCGCTAATTTCCACGCATTTTTTCGCGATGCACAACCCTTTACCGATATTCATTCGCACGCGAATTCGATATCGCAGTAGAGCTCTCTCTCTCTCTCTCTCTCTCTCTTTCTTTCACCCCGGGATGAGGGGGGCGTGGGGCTTATATCGCAGAAGCGGAATGTCCGCATTTCTGCTTGGCGCCGTGTGGACGTCGCGCCGTAGTCGCGGAGTAAACACGGACGAGAGTCAATAAGTCATAAAATCCCAACACCTCGCTCGTCGTGTGTTCACGAGAGTTTCACGGGGGCGCGCGGATGACTGAATTCGCGGCAGCCTCTCCCGGCGCGCGGATGAGAGCGGATATTCACACGAATACGCGAGAGGAGGGAAGATCCAACAACCGTTCGCGAATCTATGCCAAAATCTCGCACTCTCGTGAATATATATATATATATATATATATATATATATATATATATATATTCATTCCATTCATCGTGACGTCCGTAGGAGTGAGAAAAAATCAATAGAGCGTTTGGGGCAATATCAATTGATTTTTTTTTTTTCATTCGCGTACTCAAAAATAATATTATTATTATATTAAGAATAATTACACAGAAAAAAATAATGGCAATGATTCCCAGACCATTGCGATCACTATGATTCGTAATTAAAAGACGAAAAAGTAACATTTGAATTTATAGATTTGGAAATCGTTCAACAACGTATATGAATGTCATTTTTCAACATCTTACTCGGCAATTACCATTTTCAATCCGAATATCTTTTTTGTTTTTTTTTCCTCTATTTATATGCTCTGCCTGTTCCACACGAAAAGGTTATATATATATATATAATATATATTCAGTCTCTGGGCACGCGAAGAGGTTCGTTCCGGTCTTAAGCTCGTGTGATTTCGAGATGTGGGATGAGAAAAAAATATGATAGGTCATGAGAATTAATTCTCGGAGCATTTTGGTAGTTTGACTGAAGAGGAGCCATAGGACCACACGTGCGTGAAAACGATCGGGATAAAGGCGAGAGAAGAAAACACGAAATTAGCTGTTATCGAGGAGCATAAAAATATTTTGTCTTTCTTCGTTCTCTTAAGTTATGTATATATATATATATATATATATATACACAGGTATACATACACATATTGTGGTATACACGTAGTGTATATTATTATAACAAAGTCCTCTCGAGTGCTGAGGAACGCCGAAAGTTCTCTCGTGAGGGTGCGGGAGACAAAAAAGGCAAACTCACGGTGAGTTTCCTCCATATCGGACGAGAGGCAAGATATGCGGGTGGTTCTTCGTCGTCGGCAGCGGCAATGTCCTTATTTTCGAAGATTTTTCAATGACTTGATCACACGGCAAAACGACCGAACGCTAGTGGAAAAAAAAAAAAATAAACGAGAAGGAAAACTCACAGCCCCTTCATCAAACACCTTTTCGTTCGACCTATATCGTTCGTTCGCGTGAGTCTTCGGGGGTGCAACAAGTGTCGATCGTATAAATACACCTTTGCAATGAGAAAAATAGCCTGAATGCGACGAATGTACGTATGTGCGTGTAAATAATATAAAAAAATAACTCGTGAAAACGTTTCAAGAGGGATTTGTCCAGGAACCGCGCATGTATTTGTCGATATCGCCCTCGACCCCGATCGCTAAAAAACCCCTGCTGGGTCATGAGAAAATGAGTGGATAAAAAACAACGAATATTCATATAAAGATAAATTTGTCCTACGTCTCGGGAAGAAATGTGTTCGCAAATACACATATATTTAAGCAAAACGGACGAGAAGGATATCTTTTATCTTTGACAAACGATGTTTTATACCGCGTAAATCTGCAATTTAAATATCATCCCCTCTGCGAGGAATTAATTTTCGTCTCATTTCCAATTTTGATTTATCGAAGTAGCTCTCGGAAGAGCACCAAACAGAGAGAGAGAGAGAGAGAGAGAGAGAGAGAGAGAGAGAGAGAAAGCAATGGGGATAGGAGAACGCTTGCATCAACGAGCAACAACAATAATCTCTTCTCCCGAACGATAACTCATAGAAATCATACATATAAACATGTATATACACGTAGTTTTCCCGGGGGATGAGAGTTTGCCACAAAAGTCCGCAAAATAGTATAAGCATCGCTACAACACTATTCATATATATAGTGTTACTTGCGCGCGATTTGTCGGCACATTTATCGAACGTCTCGTTGCTTTAACTTTAAGCCAGTCGTGAACTAAAAAGCAATCCACGAATAAAATCCACTCCCCACGAACCATCTCCCTTCCCTCCGCAGCCCTCGTGTATATGTATTGCAACGTTTATGCGATATCTGAAATGGAATATGCATTTATATATATATATATCTGTAATGTGTGTTGGAGAGTGCACAGAGGATTGGTATGGCTATAGGGATGGTTGGTTGGATGACTCGGTGTACTCTCCGCTGCCGCTGGGGATAACCAAGTATAGAGAGAGTTATAAAATTCCTAGAATGTGGAGTACATGAGCCGTGTCGGGGGATGAACAACACATTAGTCAAAGGCAGAGTTTACGCTGCTTGTGTGGAGGATCATTGGTCGAAGGGAGGGACAGAGAGGTTTCTAGTTGCATTCGAGAGGGTGGTTGAAAAATGCCACATACTTTCATACTTCCCTGCTCGTTCAAACTACACCTATGTATATATATCTTCCGGTAGATATATATATATATATATATATATATATTTATAATGACGATCGCTTACAGACGTAGAGTCATAAAACCTACACGAATTTGGAGCCCAAGCTTCTGCCTTACGCCGTTTCGTTCGCCAGCAGTCTCGAGATGTATATACGTATATCCATGTTACGGATCAAGCAATGCAGCTATCACCGGTAGAATCCCGCGGTTCCACAGACCCAGGGATGGCGGGATGGTATTTGTGAGCCGTCTGCCAATTTGTTTCAACCTTTGACAAATGTATTCAGGAGCGAAAGAGAGATAGAAAGAGAGAGAGAAATAGCCGGAATGGTGTAGAGGCGAGCAAGACAGAGAGCGAGGAATGTAGAGAAGCAAGTAGTTCGACAAACTCGTCTGACCGAACCACAGTAGGGTGAGAGAGGGAGAGAGAGAGAGAGAGAGAGAGAAAGAGGAAGAGTAACGAAACGAGGAAAAATAGAGTGCCGCGGATCGCGAGAACACGCTGTAAAGCCAGAGAGAAAGGGAGGAATCAGTGACAGCGGAGAACACAAAAGTGTGCTTGCCCTCACACTGCTGAGGGAGCTGACTTCCCGATGTGGTATTGGTGCAATCGAAGACCAGGGTAGGTCATGTTTCAGTAAAGTGTACAATGACTTCGCGCGTTGGTGCAGGAATACCAGAGCTATATGGATTGACTGTATAGTCGGTACACACGTTATGGCTACACCGCGGCATATCGACTTCACTAGCGAATAAAACGACCTAACTCATACACGAGACAATGTGCAAAGTCATGTGAATTGCGTCCTTTTGTTTGGTGGCAAGCCCATGTGTGATACACACGAGTTTGTAGAGGTCTATATACGTAACAACGTTGTGTGAGATTCTCCGTATAGTATATTTGCTGAGAATGGCAAGGACGGGGTTGAAGGCAGCAGTGTAGAAATGCCAGCGGGACATTGGTAGAGTACGTCAACATAGCGACAGTACTACGAACTAGTACATGGGTCTTCTTATATACAGAAACAGAGAGAGAGAGATAGATAGATAGACAGAGAGAGAGAGAGAGAGAGAGAGAGAGAGAGAGAGAGAGAGAGAGAGAGAGATGTACATCGTAGAGGGTTGGTAGAATCGAGAGGGAGATGACGAGGTGGACATCCGAAGATAGTCGAGAGCACATATATTGCGCCACCACTACCATCACCACCACCAATGTCCCAACTACCGGCTCCGATTTGGGTTACTAAACTGTAAACAAATTCTGAGACATTTTTTTTTGTCTTTCCATCGATTATCGATCCGGTCGACCCGGGTGCAGGGACCTCCGACACGAGAGCGAACAACCCCGACGATGAAACAGGGATAGAGGCAGACCCCAACAACCCCTTGCGCTTATAGCGCGGGTCAGGCTAACAGGGGCAAGTCGCTTCCGCGAATAACACCCGCTACGTTTATGTATTTTCTCTCTCTCTCTCTCTCCCTCTCTCTCTCTCTCTCTCTCTTTCTCTCTTCATAGATCGAAGTGCATCTTTTTTTGCTCGACTCATTACCAAGCAGATATTCGCTGAAACATTTACACTATTTTGTGCAATTATCGAGAACTTCTTTTTTATAGATGTATTTTTAACTCTTTTTCGGCAGTCTCATCGATGATTCCACGTTTTGATAGGACAGTCGACTTTCTGACAGGAGTGTCTCGTTATTCCGTCCCACCATCGTCAGACACATTGATCTCTTTTTTCGTTTCGATTGTGCCTTTAATTCTTCCCGCATTCAACTTTTACCTCTTATATATATATACGTCTCGCGAGTATTTTGCTGCAACTGCCAAAAGGCATCGGCTTCTCTCGATCTGCCTCTCCCGCACCGTATCTCACGCACTCAGGCGCGTAGCCTCGTGAACGTTCTCGTTCTCGGCAAAAATTCAAACGCCCACGACGAGACGAAGAAGATTCCGCGACGACGAGAAGTCACCCAACGGGATTTTTGTTAGCGAGTTCCCGTCGTGATCGCAAGGTATATATACATGTATATATATTTTCATGTACGTACGTATATATATAAAAGGAAACGTCGCGTCGTCTTCGCGTCTCGTACCAAGACTAACAGCGATAAATATAAATTCGATTCGCGATAAATATAAAAATGCAAATTAAGCCGCAGCAGGCTCCATCGTGAAGACTCCTCGTAAAGCCGCGCGTGAGCACAAGAGAGCCGCTCAGGACCGAGTGAATAAGAAGAGAGAAGGGCCAGCGACCACGGGCGTTCGTCTCTTTCGAGGGTGAAATGGAAAGACTTCTTCCCATCGTGTCTTCGAGGGCAACGTGCAACCCACCCGTGTTGTATTGCACGATCGAAGCACAGAACGTGACCACCATTTCTTACATTCGTTTTTTTCCGTTTTTACTCCGTTTTTTTTTCCCGTAATATCATTCTGTCTCTCATCCACGTTACGTCACACCTACTTAGCTCCAAAACGGTAAACTGAGTAATAAATTTTCGAGACTCATCGAGAACCTCTCGAAGCGCGCGCCTTTCGTGTCGAGAACGTGTCATGTAAAATGTAATTCTCGAAGGGGGCCGATTTCGTATCGTCTCGTCGGATATTTTTCAGCTCTGATAGCGGGTCATATACGAAGCTCAACCAGGCAACTAAACTTTCTCGATAGTCTCACGTGTTATATTTAGAATCTTCGTGGCGAGAATCGATTTGTTCGGAATCTCTGGGTTTCTGACTCTTCGTTCTCATGAAACAGTTTTCTTCATCGACAAAAAAATAATTCATCTAATTCGTTCGAATAAATCAATAAAATGACGATTTTTTTCATGTAAATATATTTTTTTAAGTAACATAGGCACATTAACTTTTGATAATAATTAACTTTGTTTTTTATTAATAGGTCATTTCGTGCGAATAAATTTAATTTACTTTAAAAAAAACTTTGTTGTATCTAAATAAAATTTTGCTGGAGGCGAACAAAAATTCGGGACAAAGAAAATAGAGTTTCTGGCTCGAATTAGGGTTGGTTCAACGGAGCAACGTATAGAAATGAGTAGTCAAAGGAGTCAGAGCATACAAGTCATCGCGTGCTGCATCCTGACAGGACGTTTGTCTGACTATAGTCCACTCCGTACGATATGGCATCGTTCAGCGAACCCGTAATTCACCGAGCAGCTTGCTAGGATCAACGGTTTAGTTCCGGCGGTACAAATCGTCAGTACCTTCGGGTCGCCGTTGTCATCATTCATCATGAAGTCCTCTTTACTACGAATGAATTGAACGGCCAAAGTGGCAGCACACGCGATGGAAATTTTATTTGCCCAAGGGATCTCTCGTTTGAGGAGCGACCAAGCATCGGAAAACTATTGAAGACTCGAAAATTCGTTATTTTCATAATCCTGAGATTTTTTGTCCAGATCATCCCTGCCCCACTTATTCCTATGCATCACTCTAACTTTGAGTCGATCACATTGAAATGGAAATATTAATTGTGAGGTCGATGGAGTGAGACGAAAAATTGAAAAGTGCGAGGTCAGGCAGTTTCAGTAATTTAAAAGCCGCCGAATTCAATCTCAGGAATCAATGAAGAGCGATGAATGTATGCAGAAGTAAAGATGATGTTTTAAAAAAATTGTTACAAAAAAGATGACAAATTGTCGAGTGATCAATATTTTTGCATTCCTCGATGAGCCTCCTTGATCCAATAATTGTGTTCTCGTGCCGGATAATCCAGCCAGGAGACGTTGAAGGAAAGGGTTCACGTCCGAATCGTCGCAGCGAATTGATCGGATGTATGAATTTCCATCGTTGACAAAGCTCCTGACAAACAGCCATTGTTGCGATTGTCAACGGGATTCAAAGAGAGGAGTGTAAGTGCACAATCGACTGCTTGGGATGAAACGCAATAAAGAAGGTCGCGGAGAATTTCGCAGGCGAATACATAAGCTGATTAACCAGTTAACTGACACTACAATACGACAAAGTAGCTCAACCTGACCAAGTTTCACGCTGAAATCTCTCTCTCTCTCTCTCTCTCTCTTTCCTCTCTCTTCGCTCATCCGGCTTACTCCGCTTCCGTGCCGAAATACGCTCCATGTAAACGGTCTGATGCGAGTCTCGCACCACTCGGTATACCTCGTACAACATTTTTATAGTCATTTCAACGACATTTATGATTTATCAAACACTTTAGAAGATGCTTCATCCGGGACGGAATTAAGTTTCATTGAGACGTTTTGATAGGAAAAAAGACGATTTAGCCACAAAATCTGAACCAACTAAATCATCTCTATCGCTATTATAAGTATAGCAAAAAAAAATGAGCAAGGTTTACGCCCTTTGAATCACTGTGAATTATGAATTTTAAGAGTATTTTCGAGAAAAAAGGGAGGAAAAAATCCTATTGACCTCCCAGTAGCTATCTCAGAGTTAAAATGCGCGTCTACCGTCCTCCCATTCATAAAATAACGCAAAAAACCTTGTTGAGGTCAAAAAGTCGCAAGATGCATATACATACATGTAAATATACACATAACATGAGAGGATCTCCCGCTTTACGTACCCGGGGCCAAGTCTCTCCCGAATAAAGCCAGAAAGGCCCCCCATTATACGGGACTAACAAGCTTCGACGTGACAAATTTATGCGCCCGTCGAACTGGCTGTTTTAACGCTCTTTTGCTTCTGCATTGAGCAAAGTTGAGACTCGCTCGAGACTCTGAGAGAAATGTACATTCAGGGCTGGCACCCATTCTCCACTTGCACCAAGCACGCTCTGGCAATGGCAGGGTGGTTCCGGTAGCCATCCGGTATAGCTAACGTGCCACACATCCACACACACACAAAATAGCCATCATTCTCTCCTTTACTTTTTCAGTGATGGCTTTAATGGCGTCCTCGGAGCTTCGACTTTGTAATGAACGTCGACAGAAATGAAAAAAAAATGAAAATTCTGAGGACGAAGAAACGAGTGGTTGGAGGATAGGCGTGCAAGGGCAAAAAGAAATAGAAAGGGATAACCGATCGTGCAAATTGCCTTGCTAAGATACCAGACCAGAGGAGCTTACATTAGGTTTGCGTGCATATTTCCAGAATGATTTCCAGCTGTAGCAACAGCGGCAGTTCACAAGCAGTGCATATAGCTGAAGAGATGCTTTCTCATCTCGTAATTCAAACTTCTCAAGGGTTAGTATTTGTGAACAATACAAGTTGGATCCTACCAGTATCCTTAAGATGCTTTAAGGATACGGTGGTACTCATAGGTCCACATTCCAGTGTTTAACCTCAAAATTACTTAAAAAAAAAACTTTCCTCATCACATTCCAGGCAGCCTAACGAATTTCCCAATAAGCAATAATAACTGATTATTCTTGTTTTGTAAAATAATAAAATTTACCGATATTGGTGACTGTAGTCGCGTGTAAAGGAGTAACGCGAATGTTGCCGTAAATCGCGTGAGATTTCTCGCGAGCAAAAGAGATTGAGTGATGGGGAGGGAGGGGGGGGGATACATGTATATATAAATATTATATGGATGTGGAAGAGAGTGGAGACTCGGCGGAGACTCGTGGAAGCTACCGGACGATAAATCCACGATCCACGCGATGAAACTCGCTGGCGCGAGGCAGAGTGTAATGCGGCGTGTGCTCGTGTATATATATATATACATATATATATGTGTGGCATATATAGACGGTGGAAGTAAGGAATTGCGAAAGGGTGAAGAAGGAGAAGGATGATGGCATATATGTATACGTAAGTATAAGGGACGAGGGAAAGGAGTAAGGCGAGTAAATAAGTGAGAGCACGAACAGCTCTTTCGCTGCTTCTGCTTCTGCTGTACCTACCACTTCGCTTACTCTCTCTCTCCTCTCTCTCTCTCTACATACCTACTATACTCTCGCAGTACGAGCCAAAGCAATTTGTGGCACGCGAGGTTTTGCTCCGGCCCCCGGGGCCCTTCGCCACGCGCCTCAACACACGTTGCCTCTCTTTTCACTCCCTCTGTCCCTCATATTAATCCAGCCACTCCTGTCACATTGGCACTTTCATACGAAGATTGTCCACCGAGAATATCCGGGATCAAGAAAAAACCGTATACCTAGAAAATAGTCAAAGTTGGCTAGCCCTGTGTGCCACTACGACTCGCGCTTCTTCTAGAAACTTTCAGCATTGAGCTAGCGATAGGATAAATTGTGGAACGAAAAGTGTGAGTGAAGGAGTGAGATGAGAGTCATGGGAGTAGAAGTGGCTGAGAGAAAGCCAGGTGTATCGATTCACTGGAGGTTCAACAAAAAGGGGTTTTATTATAATGCTCTTGTTGGCTGACCGGTTATAGCCGTCTAAGGGATACCGATGTGTATATATGTATCTATGAGCTATAAAGCATGGCACAAAATAGACATCAGTGCGATTATTCGTTGGGGTTGATGGACAAGCTTTAGAAAATATTTGGTCGCGTCACACGCAAATAAGAGAGGCCCTAAGGCATAGAGGCAAACTTTATAGTATAATAATATGATGAAGTAGAGAGAGAGAGAGAGAGAGAGAGAGAGAGAGAGAGAGAGAGAGAGAGAGAGCGAGAGAGAATGAGATGAAGAGAGGGAGCAGTGTTAAGAAGGGCCGTCCTGGGAGCTTTTATTTGGGAATCGCCGAGACGGAAACATTCAACCCCTTTCGTTATTCCATATTATACATCATGTTCGTGCATGTGGGTACGATGAATACATTCGCTTTGCCAGGGTCTTAAGCACGTACGCGTCTGAGGCTCAGGTATTTTTTTCTTCCCAAATTCGCCGAATCGAGATGCATAGGATTAATCTTGAACGTCATTAAACGTGCTAACCAAGCACAAGAGAGAGAGAGAGAGAGAGAGAGAGAGAGGTCTCCATCGATAGGTCATATTACTGTGTTGATTCGTCTCTTTCGCTGTCTGTGGGAAATCGGCAGCCAGAAGGATGGTCAGAACAAATGGTCCACGAAGGACAGTAATGTGTATAGATATCCACTGATGTATATTGTTTGAATGAGAGTGAACTGCTGGCCACTGAAGATAGCGATGAATTTAATTGTTTCTAGTCTGGCAGTTCTCTATGGCAAGAGAGAGAGAGAGAGAGAGAGAGAGAGTCAATAATATAACCGGTCAAGCATCAATTGACTGCTATATTCGTTGCAGACGCGAGCGAGTAACCGCGCTTTTCTTTTGTTCAATGTGAAATCCAAATTTCCATCAAGTTCCTGTCAGGAGTGCCTCTTCATAGGGCATCACTGAGGGTCGATGAACGCGCGGCGTGAGGGGCTATAGCTTTACGTGCCAATTGTCATTTCAGAGATTTTCTACGTGTCCGTTATTCAAATACCACTCGTTTGGTATATCGAATACCCGGTCACTCGCGCTATGAGCATTGTTTCGCTCACGCTCACTATACTTTTTTGAAAATAAAAAATTTGGCTTTGGGTTTGTTTTTGAGTTTGGGTTTCATTAAATAAAAAAAAAAAAATGTTGAAGAAAGAACGATTGTTGGAAAATAATTTTTTTTTTAATTTTAATTTTCGGCTGAGGTGCCCACATTACCCCGGTGCCTGCTTTGCCTCGGTCACCCCTATGCACAGTCGAATACGAAAATCAAGAATATCGTAACAAAGAAGAACATGAAGAGCGTCGTTATAGGATAATTGGTATACCGTTGACTTGCCATAACGAACTGTGATGTCTTTATTCAAGAAAGATAAGCTATTTTGAAGATTAAAAAAAGTGCATCCTCGAACGAAAAATTTCGAACGAAAGTTTGAATATTCTGCCAGTTGATGTGCAGCAGGTACACGACCGACGCGATTCCACCAAGATCCTTCACCTTTACTCAGCTCCAAACGGCCCAAAATAGTCTATTAACGGGCCAAAAAAAATGTTGGCTGCTTTTCTCCATCGTAAGAACGGTCATTATTATTTAACACAAGCAAAACCGAATTGAGGGAACCTCTGGCGAGAGACGCTGCGTGCCTTTTTCACGAACGTTGTGATTACCGGCAACTTAATCCGTGATATAATAGAGACGTTCGGTTTGAGTATATATACACGTATATTATACTGCTACGAAACAAAAAGGCATAATTCTCACGATTATATGAGTAAAATTTCATCGGTTACGTCCTATTGGCTATCAGCTGTGGATGCGTGGACAAAAGATCGAGAACTCCCGAGTGTGTTTCGAACCCTGCCGGGATTCTGATGGAAACCGGGTGGGCTCCGGCGAATCTTGGCCTAATTACTATATATAAAATCCGTAAAAAAAAACGTGCCCGTTACGCCCGGATAATAAGAAGGATACTCGCGCTATTAAGAAGAGGGAGAGATAACGTGAAGGTTTGGCGCCTCCGAAGACCCCATCGGCTATCAACCTTGAGCCACCGTCGTTTTTTCCGTCTCCCGGAATTAATTTAATTTCGAATCAATGGAAATATTCTAATCGATATGTACATATCTGCGATATCGATTGAAACTCGAAGAACTCTCAAATAATTTTCTGAGGGAGTTGAGGAATTGAAGAACCATCTCGACAATATTTTCTCAAACGAAGCGACCCAAAAGCTCTCTTTAAATCATTATATATTATTTAACTACGGTTATGAGTTATACACGTCAGATGATTTATGGGGATGTTGGTATCAAACACGAACGTTCGGGGGTTTTTTTTATTTTTTATTTTCAATACTCGCGTATGGTGTGCTTATTTAGTGGCGCGTCGGCGCCTTTTTTCCTCACACGATGCGAAAGTGCCGGGGTCGCGAGGTCACTTGGGCGGAGAACCGATGCCAATTTCTTGAGCCCTTCGGAAATCTCTTACGAGGCTCTTGCTGTGTATCTATCTATATGCATGGATATTGCTCTTCCATCTTCGCTCTCTTGTAAGAGGGCATCGTCTTTGTTCTTCTGGGTAAAACGACATTAGTCACAGATTACTCTGCCTCTTATTCTCCTCCTTCTCGCTCGAGTGTTGTGTTTATACAGTTTATTCTCTTGATTATTCCGCGAGAGAGTGAATCCCGCCCAAAAAATGAATCACCCAACGTGTGAACGAAAAGGAGTAATTCCGCTTCAGCTCTCTTCTGAGATAAAATCTCAGCCCCCCTCCCAATCAATGGGGAGGTTTTCGTGTAGTCCTTCGATAGTACCCTTATTGCGGGACAGTTGAGGGCTTTGCAAAAATTGAACATCGGTTGTTCCCGACAAAAGACGACAGGCCCCGATTAGCATTGAATGACGAATTTTAAAAATATCCAAATGCCGTTTTTTTCTAAGGATTTCAGGTTGTAGCTACTCCACAGAACGTACTCAAAGAAAATCTGCCAAATCAGTTCCATTAAAGTGTACTGACAAACCGAACTGTGTGACGCTCACATCATTATTGGAACTTTCGGAAAAGGCAATCGAAAAAAAAAAAAAAAACGAACGTCTTTCGTTCATCGTCAGCATTCTCGTGAGAAAACAATTGGACCCCGTAATACCCAACATAACACTCCAACCATGCCCCAGAGTTTATTGACGCATTCCTCACGTGCCAAACACCACAGGTCGATTGAGGACGACTCGTCGATCGTTGTCGTTCAAGAAAATTCCGTGGATGTTTTGTCCATAACTAGCTCTCTCTCTTTCTCTCTCTCTCTCTCTCTCTTTCTGGTGACGAGAGAAAACAGAATGAGAAAGAGAACGGAGAAAAAGAGATGATGTACGAGAAAACTATGAGGCCTTCGGAGAGAGGGGCCCGAAAGGACTCTTCGACATGGGGACCACTCTTGGGTATGAGTTTGGTCCCCGTAAGGTTTACCTCTTGGACTCGTGTATTCCTCTCTCCCTCTCTCGCTCCCTTTCTTCCGATCTTTCTTCGAGGAAGGCGGCCACACTTCTGAGCAGAGCCATAACTAACGGAGTGCGATGCCTCCTTGAGAAGAGGAGAGGCTCCTTTGCTCGGTCTCCTCTCTCTCTCTCTCTCTCTCTCTCTCTCTCTCTCTCTCTCTCTCTCTCTCTCTCTCTCTCTCTCTCTCTCTATCTCTCTCTCTCCCTCTCCCTCTCTCTCTCTCTCTCTCCCTCTCTTTCAACGTACGTGCTTCTTCTCGTCGAGGGCACACGCAACTACGTCCGGGGCTTTTGCACTTATGCGCAAAGGTTGTAAACATTTTGGCATCGTGACGCGTCGTATACATGAACAATAATTTAATGTGAGCCCTAGTGGTACGCCGTTCACATGTGGTATGTTAAAATCCTCTTTTGCCACGTACACGCGCCGCCTCGCATACGCGATATATCGTCATGAGTGATCATCATGGACCATCGGCATTGAAAATCATTCAAACCAATTTTTTGATACAAAGCAATTATAAACAGTTGTTATAAAAAAATATTAATATTCATTAAAGAAGAATATTTATTTCAAATTGTTCGAATATAGCAGGAATTTTCCGCTGTTTTGCAATAATTATTCATAATTTATTTTGACGTAGCATCTTTTGGGATGAATTTTTCGGCACATTTACGACTCTCCTGGGTGAGATTCACCGAAGAAAAATTCTACCGGAAAACCGCCCGAGTCGAAATTTTAGGCCTCCTCAAAATTTTCTTTAAACCTCGAATTCTCTTTCTTTCTGATGGTCAATGCATAGTATTCGCTACGTCTCGGAATCGCTATTGACGATAAACTAATCAAGGAAAAAGTTGAACTCCCATATGAGTGTCCGCTCGTCATATACGGGTTGCAAATGAGGGCGAGAGGTGATTCGTGAAAAGAGAAAAAAACCAAGTGAGGGAGCGAAGGAGATGCGAAAAGAGGCAGAAAAGCCATAGGGAGCAGAGAGGGATATCCCGCAAGGGCTTCTTTGGATGGACAGCCGTATAGCCACGCGGAGGAGAGACGCGCAGGTAGAGTTGGTGGCATCACAGCAAGCAACGGGGTATATATATATATATATATATATATATATATATATCGGCTCGCCCTGCCCCAGGCATTGTGGGATATCTTCTCTCCTTCCCATATGTATCCTAGCGTCGCGTTATTATTTTTAAGAGTGGTGGGATTGAATTTTTATAGGTCGGCCCGAACTTTTTCGTCCCTGCTGGGTCAGTGGTGCTCCCACCGCGAGTTTGCGGTCGAGGCATCAACCGAAAAGCCATCTCTCGAAGATTCGGATATTTCACAGTGTACAGGTAGGGGAATTACCACCTTGAGCACGAAAAAAAATGAAAGGGGAATGAAGTATCGAGGCTGTACGCACGAATATTTGAACGCCTTAGGGTTACATAACGGGTAAGGGCGAGGGCCCTAAGCTCTGTGAAAACGGTTTTAGCATATGAATGCTCGGTCGGGCCTGGCCGTCACAATCGCATGCAGCGGTATCGGTCCACGCATGAAATACAACCAATAAAAGCCGGTTGGGTTGAAAGCGGGCACCGCGCTCAGACCGATAGATCGCTTTCGTATACTACAATAATAATAAGGTGGCCCTTTTCGTCGTACATAACGGGCTGGCACGATGAAGCTGACGCAATGAATGCAGCCCCTACGTTGAACGTCGATAGAGCGGCTACGTTCGCTTCAACAGCTTCACCGTTCCATCCGGTCTAAACGCAAGTGTGTTAACGCGCCGACAAGAAAAGGGGTTGAAGAACCCCTCGACGATATTTGATATTTATAGGTGTGTATGTGTGTGCATGTGTGTGCGCGCGCGCCCGTGTGTGTGTGCGCGCGCGCCCGTGTGTATGTGTGTGTGTGTGTGTGTGTGTGTGTGTGTGGTGTGTGTGTGTGTGTGTGTTTGTGTTTGTGTGCAGAAGGACTGCACCAGGATCGTCGTTACTCAATCGCGAAGATCAGCCTCCCTTGCTGAAATTTTAGGGGACCCAGCGTTTCTCACTTACCGAATGATTCTTTGAAAAATAGAGCAGTCTTCGTTAGCAGTGTATACGCTCTTATCGAAATTATTCTCACGCCAGATTGAACATACGTTCTCATTGGATCGACGATTCAGTTATATCTTATCATTGCGTTGCATTCAATTTCATTTCGAGAAGCAAGCCGGACAACTTAACCAGGCAATGAAACTATATACCGGAAGCCATTATTTTTCTTCATCAAAGATTATGTCCTTGTTATATATATGCATTAACGTACAATTTATGATATGGTGTTTTTACGAAGATTCACGAGTTTTGCCTAATCAGCCCGTATTGGAGAATTTATCAAGTTAATCAAGAGATCCGGAGGGGGGGGGGGGGCTGAGATACATAAAGGATATTGAGAGAAGTTTCAGAGTAGTTCGTGTGCGAGGTCAGGGCCACGTTAATTAACGTGTATATATGGCTACGTTTTCCCCAAGTTGACGGTCCATTAGTTATATATCTTTGACTTCTACTCCTGCTATTCGTCTATTCTCAACTTCTTGCGTGATCATAAAGTTTATGGCTTCCCCACTTGCGCTACGAACAATGTGATCCGGTCGACAAACGAAATTTATTCGTTGGCATGAAATAATAGAAAAAGTTGATGAAATTTAAATATAATTCATTTGATTACAATGTGAATGAAGTTGAATTGAACATGACAATGGGTGGCCAATTTTCAGCTTGTCTAAATAAATTTTACCCAGCAGTTATGAGACCGATGAAATTTTTAGTTATCTTCCAATACATTTTCCACGCCAAAAGTGCAACAATAACGGTCAAATGGTGTGATCGATCGTTAAACATTCAATTCGAAAAAAAAGAGAAATTTCATCGAATTAATAATAAATTCATTTTTATCGCTTTATTCGCGACTGAATGCTATAGTCACGCACGCATAATATATAAACTTCGTCCTGTGGTTGGTCGATGTTATTCCGAGCTTCGCAAACACATTTCTCGTATATCTGTTAGACCATTCAACGACTCGTAAAATATGACAAGCTTGACTCCACTATGATTTAACACTGCTCGGACTCTCTTTTATGGAAAACAACGGGAGAGTATATGAAAAAGAAGGAATAAAAAAGGTAATAATAATATTGAATGTCTCTGGGAGTCTATACAACGACATTCAGGGTTTCAGGGAGGGTTCTCGCTAATGGAGACGTCGGTACGAGGCCGATATACATGTGGGTACAATATCGTGGTTTTACGATCGCGTATATCAGTCAACTCTTGCATGGAGGTGAGTCCCCGCAGCCCCCAGGGAACCTCGAAACGTACCGCGAGAGCTTGGCCTCACAAGTTTCACCTTTTCGCTTCCTTCTCCGATTATGCATATCTCTCTTTCTCTCTCTCTCTCTCTCTCTCTCTCTCTCTCTCTCTCTCTCTCTCTCTCTCTCTCTCTCTCTCTCTCTCTCTCTCTCTCTCTCTCTCTCTCTCTCTCTCTCTCTTTTCTTCGGTCTTTTCTTCGGTCTTCGTCATATTTTCATCTCTTCTTCTTTTCATCCGACCAACGATTGGTAGGTGTTTTTCGATATCACTATGAAAGTTAATTCAACCAACGAGCCGCTCATCCGAGTTGAGAAAAAGAGAGAATGATATAGAGATGACCATATATTACGTACGGACTAATGTCCTAAGAGTACGTTCGCTAAGGGACGTCGTCGAAGACCTCACGCATACACGGGTTGCTTCATCCTTGCGTGTCATAAGACCCTCGGCACATACATTTTACGGCTGTTTTTATATTCCCAAATATTTTATATTCCCTTCATCCCTCTGTTCTGGTACGGTGAAGAAAACATCACTTTTCCTACTTCTGCTGGTCGATTAAGGCCGTCCTCTAGTTTCTCGGGTCGAAAAAATCGATTTTTTTTTCGATCGCGAAAAGAGAAGACAGAGCAGCTCTGCGTGACTTCCAAGAAGAAGAGGAAGGCCTATTGTATGGTCCAGGCATAGCAGATTGACGGTGAGATGAAATTTTTAGTATAAATCACATGCGCGAACTTTCAAACGCGTTTTTCTCGAAACACCATTTTTCAAAACGGTAACCACGATATTTCAGAAACTATTGCACCGATCTTGTTCAAATTTATACAGCATCTTTAATATGTTATAAGCCAGCGATTGAACTAGGATTATCATGATTGCTTCGATAGTTTTTTTCGTACGAGCGAAAAACTTAAGAAAAAATGAGTAAAAAATAGAATGTAATTTTCAAAAGTGTATAAAAAAGTCAATTTTTGTAATTTAGAATTCACTCTAGTTCAATCGCTAGTCTTGAATATGAAGATTAAAATGCCGTTTGGTTTTTTGATTTCAGATAAGCAGAACAGCCGCAATCTTGGTCACCGTCAAGCACCTCTTTTACTTGATGTCTTCCTGTCGGCCACTATAACTGCTATTCTATTATATATTTTGACTTCAAAAAATTTGTAAAGCTTATTTAAATGTTAATAAAGATTATGCAAAAATAATGAGATTGATTATTTCGATGCTTTGCCCGTAAAAAAATTATTGAAAAAGCCATAAAAAAAACAGCCGAGAAACTAGAGGACGGCCTTAAAAGAAAAAAAAGCGTGCAGATTGGAAACTCGAACATTGCTTCCTTATTGCAAAGCTACTTCTATTACCAAATGGTTTTTGTAGTTTCGGAAATGTGGCTTTCGTAACTTTGGCTTCTTCATAGAAAAAGCTTTGTAATGATGAAGCAACGTGCAAGTTTCCAATTTACCCGCTTGTTTTCTAAAATCAATTTTTTGTTGCGAAATTTAATATCCTGTCATCTGGCGTACTTATGTAAATTTTTTTGGTCAATAATCTTAAATTTGCGACAGTTGGAGCACAGATACTTTTCGAAACTTTGAAATTTTTATAAAATTTGAACCACTTAAGCGATTCTTGACAAATTCAATACCAAACATCCTTATCCATTAGCTCGTGAAAAGAAATGTTTGCTTGATATCTGCAAATTTACGAAAGTTAGAGCGCTAACAGACATTTTTCGAAAATTTCAAATTAAAAAAAATTTCAACCCCACAAGCGATTCTCGCCAAACTCAATGCCAAAAATCCTTATTCTCCAACCTATTTGTGTAAAAAAATGTAGCCCGATGTATCAAAATTTACGGTAGTTGGAGCGACCACGGAAATTTTTTGAAAATTTGAAAATGACAAGATTTGTAACTTTCGAAGAATTTTGACGAAAACTGCAGTAAAATAAGGGGCACTACTGCTTTACTCGTCTACGAAAAAAAAAATCGTGAAAATGAAGCGTCCTCTATAAGAAAGCAAAACATAATTGATCCTGAAAAAAAATCCATTCTAATGGGCGAAGGTTCTTGGACGTATCTTCTGAACTTGCCGATAAAACAATCGGACAGAAAATCCCAGAACAGCGATTATTGAAAATGTTACAACGATCACGTTAACAAATATTCAGATCCGAATCTGATAAATTGAAGGTGCATTTTTTTAAATGATAAAACCTTTTTTTTAAATTGTTTTCCTTTCACAACTTCGTATATAATGATGCATTAAATTTTTAAACGTAAAAAATTTGGAGCCTCAAAGAATAATTATGCCATGCGATTCTTTCTTATACGAGAAGAATTAGTATTTACCAAATCGCGTCACGTTTGATTTACAATAGTTTTTTTTTCAATCCAATACAGTGACATGCAGTATACAACCAGTAGCAAGAAGATCGAACGAATTTGTCACGAACGAAGGAAGATCAAGACGGTAATTGAAAATAAAGAGCAGATTGATCACGTTCGAATACACGTATTGTATAGAAGGTGAGTGGATGGATATCGTACATGACAATGACTCGCCGAGACGCGTGTGTTGTGGAGGCTCTGTCTTCCCCTTTCTCTCTCTCTCTCTCTCTCTCTCTCTCTCTCTCTCTCTCTCTCTCTCCCTCTCTCTCTCTCTCAATTCTTCATGTACGATGAGATGTCCTCGCAGCATCTCCCGAGAGTCAACGGCGCATCAGAGCCAATTGAGACACACGAGAGTCCGTCGGTTCGTACGTGCGAGATGCTGCGGGGAAGAGATAAGATCCTTGAAAGACATCAACCGGGAGCAAAGAAAGAGAGAAAGAGAGAGGAAGAGGATGACCAGGTGATGGGAAGATTTTACCATTGTTTCGAGTCACTGTCTCCTTCCATTGCTCTCTTTTTCTCATCTTCGGGGCTGCAGAGAGCCGCGACGGTGGCCTATAATTTGGCCAAGAGCGCGAGATCCACGATCGATAGCGGCATGCTGTTGGGTCCGATATAATATACATATATAGTTCTGATCGAACTCGATTAGCCACTGAGCCCTGTCAGCACACACAGCACTGACCTCCCCCGAAGCCCGCGTCCGTATGTACAACCCTCCGACGCCCCGGCAAGATTCAATTGAGGGAGGTCATGATCTTCTGGACAGATGCCACACCCCCCTCGCTTTGGACCACAAAGCGAGAGACCTGACCGCGATCTCGCTCGCGACTACCCTTAATTTGAGGGGTGAGTATTTCCCGCTGCTGCTCTTCACTCTTTTCAATAGTTGCCGACTCAAAACCTTCTCTCAGCCATGCACAATCATCACTCAGAACCGTCGTATTATTTTAACGGAGTCCAAAGGTGATTTAAAACGATTGCAGCTATATTGAAAACTAAACTAGCTATTTATCATAGTTCCATTGAAATGAACATTTTCTCGTCATTCAAGATGAATCCACGTTTTAGATGCTCATAACATCATGGGAAAATGTATGATCTCGAATATATTTCAACGGCGCTGAATATCTTACAATTAACTGATTTTTGTCTACAGTAGAGTACAAATATATCCCAATATACTTGAAAAATTTCAAGCCAACTTAGCGAACATTTATTCAAAAATTATGAGTTTGAAAATCATTAAATTTATAATTTATGCGACACTTTATAAAGATGACACGCTGACCACACATTTTTATCTAATAAATTATATGCTGAATAATCCTAGATGTCTGATACAAACTGCCCTACGCATGTAAAAAATTTTTAAGAATCCGTAACGACGATAAAAACAGACAGGTCACCGAATGTTTAAGGTTGTTCTTTCCTATTTAATAATGAAATATGCACGGGTAGCCCGTGAGCAGTCTGACTTCTCTCTTGTTTCATGCATGCCCTGCTTACCGCGCGTCCCGCCTCACCAACGTTCGCGCAACGACCACCTTAAGAATGAAAATTGTCTGTTGAAAAAGATTCCAACTGTGGGAAATGATCTCAAGATTTTGGTCATTAATGAAAAATGAAAATTGTCCCTCATGCTGCTGCCAATGTCATCATAATTGTATACGGTGACGAGAGTGCATGAGAACACGATAATTAAACTGTCCCCACTGCCTGTGATTTTTAACCCCGCCACTGCAATATTTGGTATTGTGCGTTTCACTTTTATGTATCACACCAAAGTTGTGCAAAATTTTACAGATTTTACACGTCTCAAACAAACCGTGGGGAAATTTACGTTTTAAATTTCTAATCTTATTTTCAATTATCTACCAAAGAACACGTTTTAGTTATAATTTTCATATGGTCTGTGCATCTGTAATTAGTTTAACATATAACAAAGTCATACAACATCGTTCAGACGAAGTTTTTCTAGAAAAAAAAAAAAAAAAAACCGTATGTACTAGTTAATATTCGTTCGAACAAATGATGATATTAGGATTGAGATCCGAAAACTTCGAAATTTTCGCGTGATACTGATAATTATAGATTCCCATTATTTCAAAATATATATTTTATTCGAATCAATAGAGACTCGTCACGAATTTCAAGCCTAAACCTGCATGTGATACCATCAATTTTTCCAATCACCCTCTTTTTCCACGTATATAAAACAAATAAATTTTATTATCCGGACATAAGACGCAGCCTTTGAACCACATAAATTAGTTTTTCTCCCTTCGAACTTTCCCTTCGTCGTGATTTAGAAATAAATGACGAGCAAGGAGCCTCTGATGGCCATGACACAATCTTGTGTGTATAAGTTCCAATGTTGTAAAAATAATTGGCCATACATATATATATGAGCCACCATAGACGGAACAATACGCGACGTTATATTTGTTTTAAGTAATAAAAATATATTATACGCCGGAGAAACCCGCGGATCTCTCCTCGTTCATTCATTTTTTCCTCGTTCTTTCTTTTCTTTCTCTGTTGAACAAAGGGTTTCATTGCGGCATTATTGCGCTATGGAGACGCGGGCTTCTTCCTTTACGGACAACCTAGACATATACGAAAGTCTTTTCTTTTTCTTCTCTCCCGACAGCTGAGAGGAAGAAACATCGAGCAAGAGCGCAAGAGAGAGAGAGAACTCCCGCAGTAGAGGCCTTCTTTCGGTGATAATACGTGATATACAGCCGTTATACGATCTACGAATCCCATACAAAGCCTATAGGCAATTTGTAGTCCGAATATACACCCGGCTATAATAACGTTCGGGCTATAAATTCGCGGTATATAACACACTTCGAAGAGCGAGGGGCGGAGGAGGGGCCATTCTTATGAGAAGCGCACTCTTTGGCGTTCGCCGCATCCAAGAGTAATATAGAGACACAGTCACAGTTATATGCAGCGATATATACGCGCATATATGTGTGCATGTGTGAAGTTTCATCGTCGTTGTTGGGAGTGCAGTCTGACAACGCGTGTTTCGCCAAAACATTTTTCATATCGAAACTCTTCTGCAAGCCCGATGCTCGCGAAAGAGCTGACGACGCAAAGACATGAGGACAGTCAGACATGGGAATCGTTTCGCGGTTTTACGCGAGCCACGAAATCCTTTTTATTCGTAATTCACGTTGCGAAACCTTGAGCCTTGCTCCGAGACTCGGAATTTTATGGGTGAATACATTCATCGATTAATATTGCGTAAAAATTCTACAGGCATTGACAAACGAATCATTTTTTTTAAGGGCTGGCAAGTTTTTTTTTCAGAAATCGATTATAGTTGGCGGGACTCATACGACCATATAACCGAACGGAAAATCTTGTATTTTTATAAGGGTCTAAATAATTACTTGGGGGGTAGGGGGGCGGAATGAAAATTATCACGATTGACATTGTTTATAGCTGGTCGTTTTTTAATCGTCGAAAAAGTCGTGGAATATATTTGAGCGAATATTTTGATTGGATTCAATGGGAGCATTCCCCCTCGACTTGAGCTGGTAGAATTCTGACACTTTAAAAATAATTTTTCATACAATATTTTTGTGAATAATTGTGTCGAAATTATCAAAAACGCAACGTTTTTTTTTTTTCAAGCGAACAATTTGTATTTTTTTAGATTGAAAAAAATTACGATGCCAGAATTGTCACGGCAAGTCAAACCTGGTGGTTCTGAGGCGTAATCCGCTTCATTACCACTTACAGTTCGGGCAGTTGAAGCTCAAACGTAGTTCCTTTTTTTGCTCATTTTCCATCGATAATAAATCACGACTGATTCAACGATTAATTGAATAAGAATAAAAAGTAGCTTAAATGATACATTTTTGGCTGCTGCTAATATTCGTGGTAGCAGATTGTTATACAATTTTCCCTGTTACCGCTGAAGATTCGTTAAGCTTGCAAATCAAAAGGCCCCACGGAGGAATTCCTCTTCGAAAAAGGAATGTGCGGAAGGAAGCGATGGTATTCGGTAAGCGCGCGGCTTTTATAACCCTTTTCTCTCTCTCTCTCTCTCTCTCTCTCTATCTCTCTCCTTCCTCTTCTACACGATTCCCTGTCGGAGATTTAATTTAAAATTTCGGAAGTGCACGCATATACGAGGATGAGAGAGCCAGAGGGAGCCGGCTGTCGAGACATCGCCACGGGAGATGTATTCAGCAGGCTGTGCGAGAGAGCTTTCCCCCCGCGGGGAGTGATAGAAAGGATAAAAGGCCCATGAGTTTTGGCCACGTGAGTTCTCGAAGCCTTTTTTTCGTACGAGGGACACACATCCGAGGAATTAAATTTCACGGTGAATTTCTTTCTCCCACCGAGGGGTGTGCCCTCGCGCAAAGCATCAGACCTCAACTAGACGTCCTGACGTCGCAATCCACTCACGTCTATTAAAACCATCGCTAACACGTACGTCCTTGATCCCCAGTATATCTGTGCCTAAACTTTTTGTTGTACTCATCTGCAAAAAAAAAATATTCAGCTCGCGTTCCATTCACGGCAAGACTCCCGGGCGTCGACGTCGTCGGCGGTAAATTTCGTTGATTAAAAAGTGAAATGTATCCGTGATGGAGAATACCGCTTGATCGCGGGCTTATATATATATATATATGTATATCCGAGGTATTTCTATAATGGCTCCGATTAACGACTTGGACGCTACACCGGCGTGTTATACGCAAGAGAGAGAGAGAGAGACGAAAACAGGTGCTTTAAACGAAGACGCGTGGTGCTGATGCACGCCGCCAACAGAGAGATGTGAGGGCATACGACCAAGAAGACACGCTAAAAAATAATACGATATCAACGCTGATTTATATATTTATACACACACACATATTTATAGGTATTAAACTAAATGAGAAACGAGAACGAGAGGTATGATGATTATATATAAATATATCGCTCATTCGATAATTAGCATTATATTTAGTATAATAATATTACTGTTTCAGTGAGTCAGCCAAGATCAATGCGAGACAGCTGGATCATGGTCTGTCGGAATTAATTTTTTTTTCATACATATACGTATAATACCAAACTTTTACAATATAGGTATAAAAATCGCTAATCGATTCGTGATGGAATGCATAATATCTCAAAATTTCACGTAGTAAATCGCTGCAGGAAAAAAGGGTCCCTCAATCTCGAGCGCCTCCAATGATGATGATCACTAGTAAAGTATTGAATACAAAAGAGAGAGAGAGAGAGAGAGAGAGAGTGAAAAAGGCGTGCTGTTTTATATTATAACGATTCGACAGAAACGTGCGCTCATTATGCTGTCTCGAGTTTCAAGTGTTCAACGAGAACCGCGCCTGCGATCGCGCGCCGACCTCGCGGAAATCAAGGGGGTCTTAGCCTTGAGATATGACGAGGGTGCCGAGGGCACACATGCATTGTGTACCTATATGTCTATGAAGGGGGTAAGTTACGTGAGCTAGACACACACACATATAATTTATGTTCGTTTTGGGTCAGGAGATCCATTAAATACTAATAGATCTAATTTAAATACTAATAAAACTACCGAAATTCTCATGCTTGTTTATTTTTGTTTCAATAGTTCAGCTTCCTCTGCTATCTTTTGCGTATCTCATCCCCTTACCTCTTCCCCTATTTCCACATTCCACTTCATTCCTTGAGAATCCCCCAAAGTGTCGTCCGCAGCGTCTATATAATGCACTGCACTGTTTTGCATTTGCTCGAGGGCACAAGGAAACTGTGAAAAACCGTACTGATATCCATACACTTGGCTGTATTTTGCTGAGTTTCATTTTTATTGCCTCCAGAAACTCAGGAAAACTGCCTCGCGCTCAGGAGTCAGCGTGCAAGCCAGATCAGGGCTAAACTTTTACCTATTCCATTAATGACCGCGGTAGATACTCCTTAAAATGTGAGATCAACAAAGTCGCAAGTTATGGTCCCTATAATTATCGTGCTGCCTATGTGATAAGATTATTTATTATTATTATTATTACTTTTAATTTTTAGCTTATTCCTACATCTCCGACCTGCCAACTTCCCTAGGAGGGCCATGCGTCATCTCGTCAATGAAAATGACACAAAAGTCTTCCACAGCTCGATCTATCTCATTTGCTACACCATTCTATGGCCAATTAATTGCAAAACTTGAAATACTCAATCTGCCCTAGCCTTATCAAAAACTTTTCCTCTATCGAAATTATGGGTACGCGGTTTTCCGTGGTACTTAAGGGAATCTTTATTAGGCCTGGTCTCTCGGTATCGAAGGCTCAGAGGACTCCACTGGTAGAGCATTTTGTCTTGCGGAGATACTTTCTGAGCAAATTTAGGGATATGCAATCTTTAATTTACTCTGCTTCGAAGGCAAATAATTTTTATCGTATCATGCTCCGCTTCTCATTCTGCAGATAGTGTCTCGCACTTTTCCTCGATCGAGCATCAGCATTGTAGACTGACATTCGCTTGCTGGATACTCTGGCAGCAATCACCACAAAAATAACAAGAATCCGGCCATATATCGATTCGGCAATTCTCAGAGGCAGACCAGCAACCGAAACCACCTGACAAGAGGCTTCAATGATTTACGACAGCTTAGCGAACGTCTCCAAAATGCTGCTGCTAGAGAATAATGTCGCTGAATAATGCTGCTTACCGTTGACTGCATGCGCAAACCTACACCGATTATAGAATCATTCGTCACGTTTGACGGCCTGATGTACCATTTATCATCACGAGAATGGATCGTTAATTTATTTCTGCGCAGTGCCCATCAACAACTTTTCACAGTGTGGCAGCAGGTTTCAAAATACAATAAAGTTATTGAGCAATAATCGGGCAAATAAAAAGCTGCATCATCAGGACGAGTCCTCTCTTCAAGATGCCTTTGCCTATACTTCTTTTTGAGCAGTTCTCATTATTTTCGTTTTTTTTTTTGCTTTCTCATAGAGGACGGTTTGTTTGCATGGAAAAAAAAAATTCGCGATTATACTGTATTTTTTAACGGTTATTATGCACCATATCCTTCAAAAAATCATGAAACTTTGTAGCTTCTGGTACCTTTGCATCGTTGAAATCGCATTCCGAAAAAAAAGCGCGCAAATCAGAAACTTGAACATTGCCTCCTCATTATTTTATCTCGCTCACAAAGCTTCCTCTATGAGGAAGCCGAAATTGAAAAACCCACTTGATCATAAAGGAAGCTTTGCGAACGAGATAAAATAATGAGGAACCAATTTGCAAATCTCTAATTTGCATGCTTTTTTTATTTCTTACTAAACTGCATGTGTAAGGCCACGTTTGAGTAATACAAATACTATCATGCACGGCGATCATTCTGAAGATCGTTCAATTTCATGTAAAATAGTTTGCACATACATGGATTACCTTCACGAACAGTTTTACGATGATAGCAGGCGAAACTTCGTCAGGTAAGTCGACGCAGAAATGAAGAATATGAGGTGGATGGAAGCAGAGGGAGAGGCTCGATTTCAGGTCGAAGGGCCAAACGCGCGTGTCTGTCGGTCGTTTTATCATGAGCACATACGTACATACATACATGTGCACGTGTACAGACGTTTCGTATTTCAGTCCATTATCCTCATGAGCCTTTGCGCTTGCCCGCTACACTTTTCGTTGCTCTTAAAATAAATAAAAAATCCCTCTCTCTTTTCTCCTCGCTGTAACGTTCTTTTAGAAATATGAGAAGCGAAAAGAGAGTACCACCAAGTACCTGCAGGGATTATGTGGCGAATAAAAAGGGAGAAGCGCGCGAGGATGAAAGAGACAGTGAGTGAGGAACTCGCAAGTAACACATGTATATGTAAACGCATGTATATATATATATATGACCGAGGGAATAAGAACCACGTCACAGGGCACCGTTCGTAAATGTAATATCCTGTAATTAGCGTGTCATGGAGTGGATGAGTGTGTATGCTATATATAGTAGTAGTACGGTGTATAATATAGTATATGGGCAGCGCGTGCACGCGCGCGATGCGATAAAATTTTATCCTGTAATTCTCCCGTACCGGTCATCTCTCTCTCTCTCTCTCTCTCTCTCTCTCTCTCTCTCTCTCTCTCTCTCTCTCTCTCTCTCTCTCTCTCTCTTTCTCTCTCTCTCTTTCTCTCTCTCCCACTCTCTTTCTCTTCGTTGTTTCGCCCTGACTAGTGCAGAGGCAAACGGGGTTGATATGATCTTTTTTTTTTCTATGCCACTTTATTCGAAAAGGACCCTTTGGCAATTAATTTTAGATTGATGACCCAGTGGCTGTAAAAAAGATACTGGTAGAATGACGAGAGCAGTTTTTACGAAAAATATCAAAATACAAAATTTTCATCCTGAATAATAGCTATAACCGAAATTTTGGTAGAATTATCGTCCAAAATAACGTAAATCACAAAAATTGCTGCGAAAAAAAAAAAATATCTGCATCTTATTACATGATCCCTCTTGAAGAGAGTGTAAAATGCTTTGTAAAATGTTGAGTGTTACGAAATATAAAAAAATTAATTATGACTCCATTACAAAAAAAATTACCCGTAATTATTGAATCGACTCTATTCTGAAACTTTCATCCAACAATGAAGAATAATTTTGTCTACTTATGACATTCCTATACGGATTACGGATTTTCGTATGCCTTTCGATAATTATATTCCTACATAATTACTCGCGATGAAAAAAAAGTCTCAATCGTTTTTCATTCGAACGTGGCAATTTCTTGACCGAATAAAAAAGTTGCAAATTGAAACTTGCACATTGCTTTCTCGTAATTTTCGAAATTTCAATTTTCAAATTTCAAATTGGCACGATAGCAAATTTGCGAAAGTTAGAGCGAATACGACCATTTTTCGTAAAATTGTAAGATTTTTCGTAAATTATATATCTGAGCACTGTATGAATTTTTATAAAAATTACAGTAACTGAAAGGGTTATCATGCTTTACTAGACTAAGAAATTTTAGCGGTGTACCTCAACCGTATTGAGTTAGGGAGAATTTAATTTTGCATAGTGGTTACATACACATAGGTACGGACATTTTTTGTGAATGTGATTTCGCGACGTTTTGGCTCATTTTTAACACACTGGTCATTTTATTTATTACGGCCTAATTAAGTTTTGGCTGTACGCTTTGAACTATACTGGTCTCTAGTTCTTGGACTCAAATATATACTGCTGGTTGACATGTTTAAGGAAGAAAGGCCGACTGGAACGAACACGATAAGCCACGTACGAAGTGATGTGCTACTGTCCAAATCGCACTCATCCTTCGATCGATCCTTCACCATGCATGCGCCAAACACAAGAACGAAGAAAAATTGAACGAGCTCGATTGAATCTCGTCGATTGGTCTCTAAATAAGTAATCGCAACAACTGTAGTCCAATCACTCTCTCTCTCTCTCTCTCTCTCTCTCTTTCTTCGTGTTTGCGTTACCGTCTCGTCTCTTATCCAACTCGCGCTACGTGTGGCGAACATTTATTATATTTCTGACACTTTGCGGTGGCAAACGCGTGCCACGGCAATAACATGACGGACCACGCGTGGGTGAATAAAAAATACCACTCCATAACCACAAGAATCTTTTTTCCTCTTCGGACGCAATTTCATAACTCACAAATGAATCCGCTTGCGTATAGACAAGGATAGGTGCCTTCATGAACAACCATCTAACTTTCTCTCTCTCTCTCTCTCTCTCTCTTGCTCCGGGTACTCGATTATGGAGAATAGCGAGTGCCTCGTATAGTATCGAAGTTATGAAAACTATTTCCCATGGTTAAGCCGAAACGAGGTACGACGAGTTTTATGAGTGAGAAAAAAAATGGCATACGAACGAGTGAGAAACACGTCGAGAGGAGGTAAGGCTTATGAAACCGGGAGTCGAGGAGAGAAGAGCATCGTAACGCGAGCCTAATTCCATTACCAGCGCAGGCTATAATAAAGATGCGTTACTGTTATTATCATTGGATGTGTCCTCCGGCTTAAAAGACACGAAACGACGCGTATATACCCATAGAGGCAATTTTCTCGCGGTTGAGAAAGAAACGCAGTACACGGCAGTTATCATACCGATCTTATCTGTCGTCAACTTGTGCTCACCATCTTGTGGGATAAACCGGTGATACGTACTCCCTGTGTGTCTTGTATCTCATCTCTCTCTCTCTCTCTCTCTCTCTCTCTCTCTCTCTCTCTCTCTCTCTCTCTCTCTCTCTCTCTCTCTCTCTCGCTCTCTCTCTCTCTGCGTCTCTCCGTTGGGTCTTTCGTCATGGAAGATCTGCAAAGTAACATCGACATGTTCCCGATGAGGTTTTCGTTGCGAATTTTTCATTGAAAATTTACGGTTCATTTTGATCTGTGGACAAATATATATATATATATTGTATTGGTGTAATCGAATGGCGCGGAGATCATTGACGAAACGAGCTTCGTAACTCATATCTCGATAATAAGTATTGTTCCTCGAAACTTACTTCGTTCTCTCCGGCATATCTTCTCATTCTTTTCTTCCTCGTCTTCTTATACGGTTTTATTCCACCGTACAACTGCCTATGGGAACGAGGACCACGCGCGCGCATCGTGTTCTTCGTCACAAACTATATGTATATACGCAAAATACGCCCCGAGGATATTGCATATACCGGTTATACGATTGGAAGATGCAACGGACGGATCTTATACCGATGTTATCGAGCTCGCGAATCCGTGCACTGCACAACACTTCGTCGGGTCTTCGTCCCTTGCCCTCTTCCCTTGTTTATCTCGTGTTCTCTCGTTCTTTTTCTCCTCTTTTTTTTTTGCCTCTTATTACCTCAATGCCGAACCATTCAATGGTGAATCAGATGCCGGACAATATGTTCAGCCTCGTCGTGTTTCTCGAACTCTCATTCGACTCTTTTTCCTCGAGATATCAGCAAAAAAATCCACGCACGCACGCACGTACAGACCCACGTAGATATACCGGTCGCTTGCTTCGCTGGGGTTCCCAAGACTTCGGAGATATTTGCGGTGCCGCGCCCAAGAGGTCACTTTTACCGAAATCTCGCCAATCTGCCACATTCAGAAGCTCTGCAAAACGCACAGCAGCGAAAAACTCGATTCAGAGGAGGAAGAGAATCATCTCTATCCTCTTCGTCGTCTTTTCTTTCTTTTTCTCTCTTATTGGATCGATCCAAAGAGAGAACCTCACCAAGCAACGAGGAGGGGCGGAGAGGGGGGGGGGGCAGATGCTACTGCTGATCTTCTCTCTGCCTCGTTTTGTTTCGGATCGCCTCTCAACGACATTTACCAACCCGTTTAGACTCTCCAGTTTTCCAAGATCCACAAGATGTAACTGCATTCGGTGATGTCTGTTCAATGGAAATATAACATCGAGTTGCACAACTTGTACGGAGTCCAATAAAAGCATATCGGTATGGCATGAACGTGGAGGCGAATAACGAGTCCACGAAGAAGAGGAAGGAATGAAATTACAATGAAGATTTTTTGTCAAAACATGCGGAGAGCGAAGGTGTTCGGATGACAAGTGTAATTGGCATAGATATTATACGTTATTAGAGGATTGTCCGATGAAAACATGTACTATATATATTATATCGTCCATAACCAGTTATTTTCTTAATGACGTATTCCAGACTTTGTACAGTGCGTATACAGTCGACGCACTCGTAACAGACACTCAAGTAAGGTAATATTAAGATAGGTAATGTGAGAGCCACGCGATCCCGAAGACTCCTGAATGTTCAAGTCCATTAGGAGTTATAATAATTGAAACATACACTTGGACCGGAGCCATTCGATAAATAAAACTTCCTCTTCGTTCGAATGTTTTTTGATCGTTCCTCTAGAAAAACAAAGTGCAGAAAGAGAAAGTGGTTGACTCGAAGGATACCATCAGATTTTTTATATTTTAAGCTCAGGCTACTACTTAAGCATCGAGATGAAGGTTTCTTCTGAGAAAGCCAAAAAAGAATGATTGCTGATGAACATCAGCAACTATATAATGCGTACAAGATGAATGAAATAGTTGTAACAGTTAGGACGCCAGAGTAATCAAGTATTTTTAATAACTTTTATTACAACGAAAATCCAATTATTCATATTATTATATGTTATTTTTTGTATGCTGATTTGAATGTCCCGACGACATATTAGCAAAGTAGGGTTGTTGAGGTTGGATATCTTGCGTGAGCTTTTGCTTGATCGCTTTTGCGGTCGGACTACCCAACGTAACCTTGAGTCTTCGATGAAGTGCCAGATGATAATTCAAATGCATTTAAAACCAACTGAGAGCGGTAGAAATTATAGCGGTTTATTAGAAAGAGTACGTGAGTGAGATTGGAAGAAATAATTCAAAAATAAGATACATTTAAAGTCTTGCAATAAAATGAAAGGGATCTTCGACTGTACTTTAGCTAGAAAACTTATGGATTTCTCTTCTTTCTCCCTTTCTCACTGTCCAATCTTCTGGAGGAATGCAAATATACTAGATATAATTCAATAGGACGTGTGTCCCGCGGATATTAGGAGCGCACGGTAGTCGTCGCCTGTGGAGATATCCGATCGCAATCTTATTTTTATTCTTCTTCTTCTTCTTCCTCGTCTTTTATCTCTGCATAGTGCAAGCATCGAGTATATCTGTGTACAAGGAGGAGAAACGACGACGATAATGATGATGATAATGATGAAGTCGAGGACCGAGAATGAAAGACTGAGATGGCTCGAGTAATGAGGGAACAAGTGAAAAGGACCTGGGCAGATTGTGCTGCGAGGAGTCAACCGCAGGCGTTGATGGAATTGATGCGACAGTAGAAAGTCACGAGAATGTGACAAGAGATCGAGGGGCGGGGGGATACTGGCTTGCAAAATAGGCCGTAAAACAAATCGATAAGAGTTTCGTTCTATATCATGATGCTTAGTAGAGGCACATATGCATCTACAGATGAAACATACCACACGCGGTATATATATAATATACCCCTGTGGGGACCGAGTATCTCGTGGTGGCGTAGATCGGCAGTACCATTTACGAGCGTAAACCAAGATCGTATCTTTCCATCGTGAGCGCGTAGCATATCAGCGTATTCCTACATACGAATATCATATATCGATCGGTGACATACAAAAGGAGCTAATTCGCACAATATAACGTGTCGAGTAATGCGTACGTTACGTCCTTTAGTTCGCTTGTAATCAATCTATATGAGACAAAGAGAAAGGGAGTTTGCTCGCGAATATAAAAACACCGCGAACAAACAAACTCAATTTTGTGGCGCAGCTTTCCTTTGGAGCTCTTTTAGACGTGTGCGCATGCGCGGCTCAATTCATCCAATTTTCATATTTCATACCATTCATCTTGAGACCCACCCAGATTGTATGCAGCCACTCGTTCCCAATAATGAATTGCGCTGTATCGTATTTTCACGAGGGCCCAGGGAAACTGTAAAAAACCTGACCGATACAGGTGGCTATATTTTGCTGAATATTTTATCCCCGCTTAGCAGTCGTCGTGCAAGCCAGGGTTAAGCGGTCACCCAATTCCAGTATTGACCATGGCCATTACTATCGTAAGTATATTCGAGCGCTATGCGTTTTGGGATGTGGGATAATTATTTTAGAACTGTCAATGCAAGTATTATCGGGATATGACGCATAAAAATGTAGAATGAGGGTGATACAAAAATTTATGCTGGAAGGTTTATATATACATATACTTTTCCAATTTTTTTTTAAACTGATTTATTTAATTTCCCGATTATTTAATTGTTGACTGTATTTCGTATGGCGAAGGGGGGGGGGGGTAACAGCGGCACGCGTACAGGTCACTCGAGTCTCAAGCCCTATGCTTGCCTTAAAGGTGCGAGAAAGGAATGCCGGGAGGTTGCTCATTAAACATCGCGGTAGAGCGACTTCAATCAGATTATGAGAGTGAGAGACTTGAAGCCGGACCGCAGAGGCTATCCGCGGGATACCTCTCCTGCCGCTGAAGCAAACCAAGGGACTATAACGTCTTTTTTTCTCGGCTGCAGGGTTATTTTTCTTATTCGTCTTTTCTTTTTTCTTTTCTTCGCTCCTTAAAATAATTTCCTTCTCCGCCTCCTTGAGGACTTTCTCCTCCAGCCTGAACTCGAGAATTTTATCAAACATTTTTATCATCAGATGAGAGTGAGTCGACAACGAAAATCGTAGTTATGAGAAATGATAGTGGCTCCAGCTATGACCTCGCGTTGCAATTGTCTGTATCACCCAAAATTTGTGGACATAATTCTAACGATACGACGTAAAGTTTTGTCAATTGATCAAACACCACTATTTTTCAATCACCGTCTTAAAATTCAGAGTATCGTTCGATTCAATCCGATGTAACGTAATGAGTAACTCGCTAACCAGACTAAGTAATTAGTAACGAATTAACTGTTCTATTCAATAATCTATTCGAAAATTGACTAACTCTTTAGTTGGCTACTAGTTAGAACCTAGTAACTAACTATGTAACTAAATAGTTCGTCAGTAACAATTTACCTAACTAATTACTGACGTTATTTGTTACTGACTAACTAATGAGTTACTCAGTGAGTCACACAGTTAGATGGTTAGTGACTAACTAACTAGATAACTAGCCAGTATACTTAACGAAGGAGTTACTAGCTAATCAACCAACTAAGCAGCTAACTGAGAAACTACAAACTCTTAGTAATAGTAACGAGGGTATCATGGCTATTTATCGACACATTCTAGACGGTCTCGACAAATGTACGAAACAGTGTGTAAATTTACACCGAGTATCTTACATCATCAATTCGCACCTGTTCTTATTTTACTCCTTTTAAAAACACTTTTATAACAAAACAAAACAACAATTTAACAAAACAAATGTTGTGTTTTTAATCGAACATAAAATTTTGTATTCTTGTTTCATTGCATTTAGAATTATCTAGTTGGATTGATAAATTTACGAATGCCGAATAATCCAAAAGATAATTAAACAAGCGAGATGCATAACTGTTGAGTATATCAGTAAAAATAGAAAGGACTCTTTCGAGCTTGTATCGAGGAATTGACGCGAAGAAAACCTGAAGTCGCAGGCAGGGCAGAGGAAAAAGACCGAGTCTGCGAGAGAGCTGTCGAGAAGCGAGACCTAGATCGAAGGATGGGAATTGAGAAGCGATCAATCGAGGCGGTTTGACAGGTTGTTGGTTATGTATCGTGGTCATATATCGGACTTGACGACAAGTGCTCTGCTGCATCGTCGTTGTCGTCGTCGTCGTCGTCATCGAGAGTTAACCGTTCAGCGCGTCTCTCAACGTCTCTCTCTCTCTCTCTCTCTCTCTCTCACCACCTATCTTAATTTCTCTTCTCATTCCACGGACCATTTTGATTTTATATGCACACGGGGAGATGGTATAGAGACTACGCGTGTCACCGTCAAGTGTCACCCGTCTCGCTTGTGATACCTACGGAACACCGTGGGAGAGCATCGAGAGTCGAAAGAAAAATGTTCGACGAAATTTGGAGCAGAAAAAGCGATCCAGCGGAGGAATCTCATGACCTTCCCGCAACTCGATACGTTGTTGATCTTTCGACAAATATTTAATTTTCCATAATGTCACTAGGACATAGAAAAATATCTCATATCTTTTGTGCGTGATTGAATTATAATTCGTCAATTGCAAAAATTCCTTTTTCAATTGAAAAATAAAATATTCCAATTCAAACCTTATTAATAGAATTTTTAGTTTCGATTTACCCAGGCCCACGGATATTACAAAAAATAATTGTAATAAATATAAATGTAAAAGCAGCAAAAGTGTACTGGACATCTAGAACAAGCTTAAGACGGTGTCGATTTAGTTGTTATTAAACAAATTTTAGTCGTTTTTTTAATTGCACTTTTCAGATAAAAAGAGCCAACTATAAGCAGTTGATGCACAGCCGATGTGGGGCTTCGTTGATTTCGTTGCAGGGGACTAGTTTTCTGAGTTTCTGGTCTTAATGCAACTGAACCTCAGTGAAATATATAGTCAAGTATTTCGGTCAAGTTTTAGGCAGTTTCCCTATGCCCTCGTGAAAATGCGATGCATTGAGAAAGAGTGGCTGCAGACATTACTTTAGGGGGTCTTTAAAGGAATGAAATGAAATATAGGAATTGGAAGGGAAAAAGAGGGAATAAATAAATAAATTAATTAATTTAAAAAAAAAACCAAAGATCCCAATAGTAAGGGTACTTTTAACGAACAAATTTCGAGATATGAGTTTTGGAGAGTACCTATAATATCCCGAAAATCGTAGCAGATTTTCGATAGTCTCAATTTCGATAAACAGCGAAAATTCACCCTCCGCTTAACATATTTTTCTTCTACGTCACATACAGCCTCTTATTATCGTGTAGAGACTACATGACCAAATAAAAATTGCCAACCTTCTGCTAAAGTTATTACGGCTAGCTAGATAATAACAATGCACCCAAATTCCTCTAATAATTTTCTCGATTTTCTTTCCGTTCAACTAAACTCCCAACGAAACCAGAGTACATCACGTCTATATTATTAGCTTCGTGCTCCCTCGATTCGGGCTTGCGCAACCGGAAACGAAACAGCGAAAGGATCGATGCACCGTCAAAAGAAACAAGACGATGAATCAAGAAAAATAAACGGCAAGCAACGAAGAAGAAGTAAAAAGAGTTTGGGAGATTCGGTTCCATAAGCGCCAGGCCAACAAGCGAATTAACTCCGGTGGTATATATTATAACGTTTCACGGGTGGTTAAGTCCGCGAAAGTAGCTTAAGAGTCGTTGGATAGATAGAGTGGAACACGAGATTCTTGGTTCGTATGAAAAAAAAATTTAAAAAAATAGAAAAGAATATCCGCCAGAACCGAATCAAACGAGAGAAGCGAAGGAAACGGTGAAAAACGTAAACCATATCTGGGTAAAAAAAAACTATGCATAATACATGTATATACGGTATGAAGAGAGAAAATCTTGAAGCTTGCGCAAGCTTAGTACGATGAGAGACATCGTAGGCTTCTTTGGATACTACTGCTACTTTATCTCGTACCTCTTTTACTCTCCTGCAGTTCGCATCTTTTTCTCTTTTCACAAGGGAACCAGTGATAATGCCCTGTAAGCTGCACTAATCTCCTTATAGCATGCTGACTACTACTTTTCTCGTCTTCTTCTTGCATTCGTTATATATACACATGTATATATGCTATATATATATATATATTATACGTCAGAGAGTCCGTTGGCTCTGATTTATCGAGATGTTTTCGTTGTCTCTTGCCTCTCTGACTTTTATTCCGTGGTCTGCCATAAATAATAAGACGCGTACGGAGCGTAGGCGAGAGGGGGCGTGAATGAAATATTTTGCGAAACGCTTCTATCTCGCGGATTTTATTTTTCAAGCCTTGGGCCCTCGCGGCAAATCGACCATATAAGCGTCAACCAGAAAAAAGAACGTTCCTATATATATTGTTCTAACGCTCGCGTCTAATCTCTTCCGGTACCGAATTCACGATTTTGACATCGGTAGCGAATTCATGGCTCCATTTCACATGTGCGAATTGTAATAAAAAATTGATTTTTTTTTTTTCTCGAATTAAAATAGTTTTGACTCGAGAGAAAACGAAATTTATTTGTGATCAATGAAATTGTGGCTGCATCAAATTAAATAATATATGCAAGTATCGGTCGAAGCGTTAGTCGAGTGAAATTTATTAATTCTCATTGATAAATAAAAATAATTGATACAATGCGGCGCAAGTAAAATTGTTTGATATCAAATGAACTTTGGTCCGAATGAAATAAACTTGATTCAAATCGCATGATCTTCTAAAGTCTTCTTGAGAGTATATACATGTATATACAGGGTCGTTGAACTTATATCTTTATGAGATTTTGATAAAGTACATACGAGAGAAATGGTCAACGGTACTCTCGAGTAGATTATTTTGTCGAGTGCGCGTCGCATCCGCTCGAACGACGAAAAAAATATATGTGGCATTGTTGCGAGCAAGTCCATTTGGCTATTGTGAAATCGCGAGGGACATTTCAAGAGTTCTGACATGTATCGTATAGAATGGGCACGTCGAATTGATGACGATTACCGTAGCACGTTGCCAGAAAGAGACAGTCAAGCCGGAACTATTAGCCGCGACATTTTTTCTTCGCGTTGCCAAAATGCATCCCTCCGGTCCTCGCTTCAGTCTGAACGTACATGCATACATAGACATTCATAGGTATACGCAGCCGGATAAAAATCCTCCTAAGCTCGATTATAGGTCACGCTCATTCATTGCATAAAACATGAATCATCCACTCGATGCATTTTTGTCACACACTGTCATTGTTACTCTCCGGTGCAAAGCATTCTTCGAGTCTTAAAAGTTAAAAGCAACATTTAGACGTGAAACGAGTAAATTTTTGTCATTGCCCCTCCCACAAAACTTTTGCCCTCGTCCGAAAGTTTTAATAGTTTCTCCGAGGCAAAACTTGTTTGGGAACTGATGGCTAGATATATTTGATTGAAACGTCGAGGACAAAATGGGAGGTCTTTGGCCTCTTTGCTCTTACTCCAGAAAGCTTTTTCAAATTAAAAAAAAAAAAAAGACAAAGTGCCAAATTCGATTTCTAGTGGAAACGACAAAATTAATAAACGATCTATTCAGGGAATCATTGGGTCGATTTCATTGAAGGGAGAAATTTAGTTGAGAGACCAGGGGAAGGAGTTTATAGCTGAGAGACTAGCGAGAATGAGTTACATCTACGTTATTTTTTTTTTTTTTTATGACCAACTTTCATTTCTACGATCAATGAAAGATCTTCCGGTTTTACGAGACATAAACTGAGAGCACAGGAAAAGGGAGGACGATGTTCCGATGTTTGCCGATTCGTCGTAGAGAGGGTGCAACATTCACACGCCTGAATAAACGCAAAAATTTAACGCGTCGTTGATCATATATACACAACGCAGAGAGGGTGAACATAAATTTCTGTACGATCACCGGGTTATCCTGATTCCTCGAACATGGGGTATGAGAGAGAGAGAGAGAGAGAGAGAGAGAGAGAGAGAAAGAGAGAGAGAGAGAGAGAGAGAGAGAGAGATAGATAGAGAACTGAATGAACAGTGAAACTTTAAAAATTTTATTGGAAGAAATTTTTCTGATGGCTCTCCATCCATCATCCTTTAATTTTTCTCTGCGACGATCGTCATAAAACTCGTTTCTTTTGGGCTTGGAGCCTTTTTCCCTATATATCCTTTCATCTATCAGGTTATGTTTTGTCTCCCATGGAAATTTATATACGTGAAATAAATGCGAAAAATATATTTTGTTTGTATATACAAATTATATGTGGAATATATATTCGAAACATTGGTATGACGTACGTGAAAATTATATGTAACTTGTATTTCAGGCGCCAAAAACTTCTACATGTCACATATATTTTTCGCATAGATTTCACGTACATGCATTTTCGTGGAGGATGCCAATGCATATATATATATTTATAAGCACGAGATGTTACATTGTATGATGAAATTAATAGCTCTCACCGGTTTTCATCGAAAGTGATGGAGAAAGCGAGGAAAGAGCTCGAAACGAATTGTTCAACAACGAAAAATCGTCGAAGTTTTAAGTATACAGTTTCGAAAGTAATCAATTCAGGGAAAATATTTTTACTGACTTCCGGACGTAATACTGAAGTTTCGCGAGAATGGAAGAAGATGACGCAGCGAGAACGAGATAGGAGAGAACACGTTGTGTGGTGCGGGACTCAATTCCATAGAGGAAATTCGGAAATGGTCGTAAAATACGTGTGCATGAGTGCATCTACGAATTCCCTCTGGAGGGACAAGAGCGCGATGACGAACTGAGCGACGGGAAAGTAGATGGTAAACAATATATTTGTAAAATTTTGTTAAAATAAAGAAAAAATATATTTATCGTCCCAGGAGTTTGACGATAATTTTTCAATTTTACTGACAGCCTGTTTGGAAATATTGATAAAAGTAATCACGAGGGCTGTCTCGCGAAAAAAACTTTTTCTGAATTGTCTTGGCTATTGACAAGGCTTGTATCTCATCACCATCACAAAAGAATACTTGTCACGAAGAGCACGATCTACGGGGAAAAAAAACAGAATATAACAATTCAACAGCGCCTCACAGCTGATCCAAATTTTCCTAGCTACGTTTTTTTGGGTACGAGGTTATGTTCAGAAATTTGAATGCTCGTGGAGTTAATTGTTTCTGAAGACAAAAAAAAATGATGCTCGTCAAACCTTGGGAACCCCGCACTAATATTCTGTACTGCCCCATGAATGTGGAAAATTTGAAAAATCGTGAAACAACTTATACCTTTTTCGAAAATACACAATGTATGAAAATATACCTTTTCATAATGTTGCGCAGTAATGAATACAACTGCATAGCTGGAAGTAAATTACTATCATTATAGGAATAATCACTAGTCGCTTCCATTCTTGCTTCCCCCCTTATTCAGTAAAACTTGTTGGTTATTTGTCCTATGGTTATTGTCCTGAATTTTATTTCAATAAAAATTGCAATGCAATGCAATTAAATTTTAATTGCATTGCATTAAAAATTAATTGCAATGCAATTAAAAGACAAGGAAAAAAGTGTATTTTTATCAATGCGAAATGCAAAATTTAATGAACAAAGTGAATAGAGAAATGCGATCGCCAGGAATCGGCGAATCGTTTTCCTCAAAGGACAAATTTGTATCGAGCTCGAGAAGACCTTCGAGAAAATCAGCGTGGTCAGAAAAAAAAAGTATAAAAACTTTGACTTCGTCGCTTCTTTTTTTTCAACTTCACTATCTTCGGACGATGCTTCAATCTCAACATCTTTAAATAACAATGAATGAGTCAGAGTGGCGGGACTGATCGAGAGTCCACTTCGAAGAAACGAAAAAAAAAAACGAAAAAAAAAAATGTAAAAGAATCGTTTTGAAGAGGACCGCGTCAGGTGCGGTCGCTGGTCGCTTCTCCACGATCTCTCGTTAACTTCGTAGTTCACGAATAGAAAAAAACTCCCGTGTGTGTCCCACGGGATAAGGGACAAGGCGAAACCCATGTCGCTCAATTAGCGTCAAAATTCCTCAGCTCCTGCTGAACATGATGCTTGCCGCCCGGCTGTCCAACGATTCTCAAACATATGCGAAATGATTACTTAGAGAAATTTATCCAAGATACAACAAAAATGGACTCTACTTTAAATCGACAAATTTATTTTCGTTTATTTTTTCGACAAATATATATTTATAGTTTCTCATAGAGCCGCGCGCGAGACCCCCGTCACATTGGCAAACCACGTGTGCGTCTTTTGTAAATATTCAGACTGTTGATTTTTTGTTTTCTCCACGAGCAACCGGGAGAGAAGGAATTCCGCACCTCTAATTATCCCGAGGACCCGAGAAAACGATTCTCTGGCGATGCCGCATAGTGCGGCCGCGTAGCGGGCGCTCAACGACTTTCTCACGTCAGGGAGCGTGACGCGTAACAATTTCTATTTCTACGTATATATATATATATATACGTAGAAATAGAATATATATATATATATATGGCATTCCACGCCAACTAGACCCCATGTCTAATCTTCACCCTCTTGGACTTAGTCGGCTATGATTATTTATATTTTTTTAAACGAGGCCAAAAAGAATTCAAATATTTTTCTCGCATTCTTTCTCTCATTCCCCTCTTTCATAATTATTATTCAAAGCTTATCTCTAATTAAATGAAAAATTAGCCTAATTCAATGCGAATCACACAATTTTATTTCGTCCAAAGATGCGTCTGCAAAAATCATTGCAAAATACTAGTGAGTGAAGAGAAACAAAACTAAATTTTTTCTAGATTCAAGACGATGATGTAAAAAAAAAGTCATGAAAAAAATTTCAGACGATGAGGTAAGATCGAGTTAGCGTGAAAAGCCTCATGTATACAATTCACGTCGATATACCGAAAATGCAGGTTTTAGTTGCATTCTCGTTGATACACAACTCACTGTACCTTCGTCTCCCTTAACCCAGCATATTTTTCTATTCACCCAAGTCCTTTTACTTTCTCAGTCTTAAAAAAAAAAAGAAAAAACGAAAAGAAAAAAAAATCTCGCTAATCCCTTTAAAGTGAGACCCTTCCGAGTCATCGGCCGCGATGAACCTTTGCGTATTCAACTGCAGGTAGGTAAAAGGACCATTCCGGGGACTCTTCTACAAATTTTACCGGGCCTCTGCTGTATAAGTATCGAAACAGAGAGAGAGAGAGAGAGAGAGAGAGAGAGAGAGAGAGAGAGAGAAAGAGAGAGAGAGAGAGAGCTGCCGGATGAAAGAACAATAGGCAGACTTGGAAGGTGGTACAGAGATGAAAAATGTATATACAGAGATGAAAAGTATATATACATATACGCAGGCTGCTCGAGAGAGTATATCACAGGCTCGAAAGAGACTCTACAGGTGCTCTTTGCGGACACCACACCGCGAGTTCTCTCAGCTCGTTCTCGTAATGTTTCCGTTCGTTTGTATATATATGCATGGTTGACGTCCATATTTTTTTCCTCCTCTCTTTCTCTCTCTGGACTCCTGTGGGCACTGATGACCAGCAAAGCCGAGAGAAATAGCGCCGAGCGAGGCGTTAGAGCAAACAACAAGTAGTGAGGCAAACTTTCTAACGCCTTAACGACGCCAGCACACTCTGCGGAAGCGGTCAGGGCACTTTTAGGTGTCTCTCTCTCTAAGCAAGAATCAAAGGTTGAGGAAGAAGACGAAGAGATTGACGAGATGATTTAGGGCGGGAAGTCACGTTTCCTGAGACTTTCGTGTTCCTATTTTTGGTTTTTTTTATATACGACCACCAAGGAATCAGGAAGAAATTTGGTTGTCTTTATATCGGCACGGGTTTTTCGCAGTTTCCCCGTGCCCTCGTGAAAATTCGATACAGCAGGGGTTGAACCGACTGCGTCCGAAACAGTGGGGGCACTGGCTCAGGGACAAGAACTTACAATGGTTAAAAAATACGATTGAGTTACCGTACCTGAGCTAATCCTGCAATAGGCGAAATTCCTGAGGACCTGAGGCGGATAGCGCAAACAAAAAAAAAGAAAATTTCTTGTGAAACAGTCCCCGTAGCATTTTGTTCGCATTCATATTTAGCAACTCTAGCATGTTCCTAGAACTTATTTGATAATTTACGTTAAAAAAAAAAACCATCTTTAAGAGATTTTTTAGAATTACGATCATAAAATACATTTTACTCAAATGAAAACCGTGCAAATTTGATAAATTGATTTTTTTTTTCCACGACATCGACATTAACATATAACGCATTCCACGTATACGAGTCTCGCTCGCGGCCGGTTGAGTTTATAGCAGCGTTACCCATTAGCGCGAGTCCGCATGCTCGTGAATACAGTCATATTTACGTGAGTCGAAGGCCCCCGAGGGACTTGTCGTGGGTGTCGGCGGTAGTCAGCATCAGAAAGAGAAAGAGAGAAAGAGAGAGAGAGAGAGAGAGAGAGAGAGAGAGAGAGAGAGAGAGAGTAGAAAATGGGCCCACGCGGTACGAAGAATCACGCTCAGGAGCAAATGCATGCCATACAAGAGGCCCCAAGGTGAGTAAAACAAGTGCAATGGAGCTATGCATGTGCAGGGAGAGCTACCGAGAGAGCTTATATCGAAGCTCGTAAAACCAAGGAGCCGAGCGAGGGAGCGAGCGAGTCGTGCCCCGAGGAAGGGCGGAGGAATAAGGGGGATTTTGCAATTCGCGAGAGTGAATCAACAATCGGTGTGGTACAGACGATATGGAAGTCGAGAGCCGAGGGTTCGGATATAGCATCAACAGGAGCAGCAGCAGCAGCAGCAGCGGTAATAAAAGTAATTTCATTATGAAGGAAACAGATTTTAAAGTAGTCGACGGTCGCTAGCTTCATGTAAATGCGAATAAATTCTTTTATGTACATTCGTGTACATTCTCCAGGCTCCAGATGATCCCGAATGGCATGGAACGATTTATTTAATTTTGCATGAATTTTTCTCGATCCAAAGAAAATTTGGATTTAGTCAGATATTGGATGAATGAATTTTTTCCATTAATCATCCCTTATCTTATTTAAAACCCCTGTGATTTAGTGTAGAAAAAACTTTTCTTTTTTATTCAAGTGAAATTCGTTTGATCGAAATAAATTTATTTTTCTCGATGGATGGAAAAATAATTATAACGGATATAAATGAAATAATGTCGCAAAACGTTGAGATGCATGTTCAAAACATTCTTGTATTGACGTCACGTCGAAGCGTTGACCTTGTTCGATATAAGCAATGTCACAATTTTTATCGTGATATTTCACGACCACATGAATTGCATGCCATCTACAACCACAAAGGTAGATTTGTGAAAGCTCATTATACATCAGACCTGCATCAGACCTGTGTGGATTTCGTCCTACCTCGCCTCTAATGCTGAAACACGAACAGAAATCCAGTCATATTTCTTGATTGTGATTTTCTGAAGCGCACAGACGTAATAATCTCAAAAAAAAAACGTTCTTTAATCAAAATAACGTCATTGATTCATTCGTTTACAAAAAATTTCAAAGTTATAGCATGCAAAATTGTACAAAATAATTCGAAACGACCTGTTCATCGATAATACATTTTAATATATTTCGGAGTAAAAATTTAACGGAAAAAAAATACTCAACATACCGCTGATCGTATTCTCAAAGTCGTATCAACGTAATACCAGAGCAATAGGAATTATATTCATTGCGTAAGAAAAAAAGAAATCATAGAGCCAGCCTAATATGAGGTTGGATACAGGTAACCAAATGACGATATTAATTCAGCTATACATGGCGGTTGAACCACGAAAGGGCGGCTGACCCAACAAAAAATGAAGTTGATTAACCATCGCCATTAAGGTTCGACCTGTCCTAATACCCTACATTAATTTAGTCACAGTTTTTCTTCACTGTTTAAATTCGGGTCTGCTAGGCCGAGATTCATTAAATCGAGAGAAAAATACGTTCTACCAAAATAAATCGTTTCATCTGAGTCGACTATCTTTGGTACCACAGAAATCAACTTTGCTCTCATAGACTTGATCGTCGAATGGATTATTTCTCTGAGAAAAAGTGAGATTGACAGTAGTGTAAGCCACTAGAGTCAGCTTCAACGATTCAGCATATGGTCGCAAGATTCATGTATAGTTGTGCGCTACTAGATAGACCTATATATACAGGCACACATGTATACACATTATATATATTCGCAGAGGGGTCATTATGCGGCCAGGGCAGTGCGCCGAGGTTGTGACGTCATCGTCTCGTGACTTTTGCACATGTGCGAGCCTATATGTGTACATAATGTAGATCGTGAGGGGTTGTTGCGAGGGTGTTGAGAAGCATGGACTCTCACTCGTGAGGGAGACTCTTCAAAGCCCTCTCGTCTCGCTTCAGGGTGACCAAGTCAAGGCCCCGTGACTAACTATGTAGTATACAGATATATATGTACACACACACACACATACATATATGTATGTATTTCACGTAATACGTAATACTCGCTCACGGATGTGGAACCCTTTCGGGGTTGCACTGTCGTTCGAGCCACCCCCGCAAAAACCAAAGGCAGAAAAAACGTGCTTCTATGGCCACTCGACGACCCACTTTCAACTCTCGTTTCGTTTGCGTGTGTTATTCGGCTCGATTACCAAATGAAAAGAGGCGGAATACCCCGCACATGGATTCTTCCACGATTCCTTTTCCTCGATCCTCGTCCTACGCCTACATAGACATTCAAAATCGATTCCTCGCAAACGAAAGGACGTATCTAACCTCACTTTGCGTATTAAATCGTTTGGGTTACGCCCATTATTCGGTCAGATATCGACGCATATATGTACATATATATTATATGCTGTTTTCTGGATGCAGGTGGACTCGAAATCGCGATTGGAGTGGCGCCAGTGCCCTCAAGATTCCAGCCTCGTTCTCCAACCATCAGCTAGTCATATCCTTCTACGACCGACAAACGGAGAGAGAGAGAGAGAGAGAGAGAGAGAGAGAGAGAGAGAGAGAGAGAGAGAGAGAGAGAGAGAGAGAGAGAGAGAGAGAGAGATGAGAAAGATGAGAAAGAAATAAAATTTCAATATCGCGGATTTCTTTGATCTTTCAAATAGAGAAAATCATACGGCAAGTTCGACGTTAATATTATGGGCTTGGTAAAACGAGATACTCGCAACTGATTTTTTTAATATCCTTTACGTCTGCTCTAGTAAACAATCGTCTTCATAATTTCAGCTATTGGTTCTTTTGTTTCTTTTCGAATGTTAAATTTTTTTATTCCGATTAGCCGGTACAAATTTTTCGTACAACTTTACCGATGTTTCAGGTACTGAAAAATAGATTTTAAAAAATCGTTATATCTGCACTTTTGACTCGATTGGTGTAGATTTTACTCGATTCAATTGCAATACAGCATCGATTCAAGCTCGTCGTAAGCTTTGCTCACGAAATGAAAGTGCCGTGTATTTGAAAAATGTGCTCATCGATGGCATACAAAGTAGAAAAGGTTACGAAAGAACTAATCGGTCCAAATACATATTTTGAGGTCAGTCCGTGAATTTTCTTCGATCGACAATGTAGATACGTTGTTGCATTTCAATAAATCGAAATATCGGAATTACGATTTTTCTAATATCGTCTTCTCACGTGCGAGAGAAATAAGAGAGAAATCTACTGCACTGGCTAAATTTTTTCTGGACGATAAGAGATCATCTCATTGTTGAGGAGCTTGGCTGGCTGATGTATAGGCTCAACAAAGAGATAAGCCTGAAGCCTGGAAGAGATAAGCCTGGATCCAAGTAGCCGGAAGTTCAAGCGAAGTCATACGGCCAAAAATTATGTATCACCGGATATATGTAATAGGAGGGATCCGTGTGATTTATATAGAGGTGTGCAAGCGGTGTCTCGCTGACGCGAGAGTACTCCGCTCGAAGCCACCTGGCGGATTTCTGGTGAAATGCCGAATACTCCCCTGGGGCAAGGCATTTCCTTACAATACGCTGATTGTTTTTTTTTTTTCGTACCTACTTTTAGTTAATACACCGATAGATTCACATTATAAGTTGACCCTCAACGGTCGCACTTCCGGATAGTTCCATAACGATCGCACAGGGGTCAAAATGACCCCAACCACGACTAAACAATTTATTCCTTTCGATAAAGGGAAATTACTTGTAACTTTCTCAAAAAATCGTTGAATATGAGGAAAAATTTGCATTTTTTAAAAAATGGACGTAAAAATAATTTTTTTAAAGTGGAGAAGCAAGATAAAATAAATAATAAAAAGTCATAGAAATGACTTTTTTTCACTAAAAAAATCATAATTTTTGAGATTTCTTACTTTGCTTTCATCAACAGCTCGCATTCAGCGTAAACTATTGCTGGGATCCAATTAACCCCTCGTGACGGTTAAGGGTTGACCGAATTCATGTACTTGATTCGATGATTTTCATTTCTCGCTGTAGAAAAATTTAAAAAAAAACGTAACGGAACAATCAATCTCAAGAACTTTTTCGATCTCTCAGATCGAATTCTCCGATATTGTATTCAAATGTCTTGTAGTTCTTTACTGACACAACTACTCATTACTGAAACTGCGCACACTAGACCGCGCATGCAGGTGAGTAAAGCTGAAATCTTAAGAAACGTAAGTGGTCAAAATTTATTATCTCGGACACATTCTCATCAATTTCAACATTGATATTTCCCATATATAATTTTTTTTTTTTCGCAAAGTAATTAGGGTGCAAAAAAAATGGTGTTGAAATTCAGACAGACGCGCGTTGCGATACGGTTTCTCGGAAAGACATGTATTCATCGCGAGGTCTCGAGGGCTAAAAATTTCGTGGTTGGCAACCGAGGCGAGAAGTGGGCATATATCGCGCCACCCCGATCTCGCGAATAGAGGGTGCGCAATGCATGTATATATATATATATATACAAAGAGGGAGAGACATACACCGCATCGAAGAGACCGCAAACGCGCGACAATAGGGCGCTGGAGAGACCGGAAGGGTGGAAAGCTTGCGCTCGCTTACATTCATTTGCGTGTTCGCTTGTAAATCTGAAAATCACGACTACATATATATATATATACTCATGGTTTTACGCGTATTATATCCGAGCAGCACGAGACGCGACAAACGAGTATAAACGAAGGCATAGGAAACTCACATTTCCCGACGAGAGGGATTTTTTTTCGCAATTGCGACGATGCGAATCGGAGTGATTACATGATTGAACACTTCTCGCGCGAGACATTGCGATCTGGTATATAAATATATGCATAAATATACGTGTACAGTTATTTGAACGATTTTAACGACGGGCGAGGCGATCCTGTGAATTATTATTCGCCCCACTTTGATTATTAATCATCGTATACGAATATTTTTATCGGACACGAATAATTTATTTTCGTCAAATGAAACTCGATGAATTTTTTTTATATCAAAGCTCGCCACGAAAGAATGACGAAAATGAGTCTATCTCACTTTAATTTTAGCCTTCGCGCGACAAACCCGTCGCATAAATTAATTCGGCTATGCACGAATTTTCTCGTTTTTATTTTTATTGTTTTTTTTTATTTTTATTTTTAATTATATTTCTTTTGCTTTTTTCGCGTGTATAATGCAAATATGCACTGGACCAAGGTCGTTTGTTCTCGAGATTCTGCCTCGTAATCGCGGCAGAGACCTCTGGGAATCGCGTATCAACGCTACGTATGCATGTGTATCGCTATATATATGTATGCAAGCTTGGTACGAGAGCTTGGCCGAATTTATATTCACTTTTCATGACCGTGTGACGACGAAATAGTCCAACGGGGGATGAAGTGACGCAAGATTCTCGAAGCGCATAAATCGTACATGCGTATATATATACTTCTATGGCGCCTCTGCTGGACCTTTTCGTTTAATTGCGGGTGATGAAATATTTTACACATCTCGATATTTTCGTAAGGCATGCGGGAAAAAATTAGAGATGACCGAATTTTTTTTTTTACATGAAGGCAAGATCGAATATTACAAACATCCTTTTTTTTGTGTTTCCAACAAATTTTGGATAAGAAAAAAACTATAAACTATAGAATTGCATAATCCGTTATGCAAGAATTCTGAAAATTTATGAATCTGTATACATGAATAATGAAAAGATTTATTTCAGTTTTAATATGATATACGTAATTCATGATTTCAACGTTATAATTAATTTTTAATCAGTGAATTTGTTTTATTTAATAAATCTAAGAACCATAAAAAAAAGTACACTAAAATACAATGATTAGAAAAAAAAGTATCGCGTTATAAAATATTTTTAATGGTTTCAAGACCATCGTTTAAAATTTTTACATCGTGGCGAAAATTTAGAGATTTTTAGCTGACAATTGAGAGAGCTGTCGTTCGTTTTGGGGATGTTCGTATCCGCAAGCACGGACACCCACAAATTGCAGTGCAGTTTTACTTTATTTCTGGGTGATTAATTAGTTTGGCAAATTTTCGATTTAAAAAAAAATCTCGATGCCCAAACTGCCTGATCTAAATTGAAGTGAATCAAAAAATTCGTTCTTCATTTTTATACGCTTGAAGATCATTGACCTCGGAGATAACCGTGATAACTTTATAACGATATTACGGTTAGAGAAAAAAAAGAACGTGATGGAATTCAAAATTAATCGGCTACGTCAAATAGGTTTTTCATTTTGTAAGAGCAACAAAACTTGTCATAATCGAAAGTTAATTTTCAGTCGAGACGATGAACTTATCTATTCATATTTTCACTCGTTTCAATGGACCAAAATATGTTAAAAGCAACCAAAGATTCTCTTGTCAGGAATTAAAAAAAAAAAAATTATTTGATACCCGTGACCGTCGATTTACTTAACTTTTCGGTTCTTTGTCAGTCGACAAATACATTTTTGGTTTTTTTTTCTCCCGTACAGCGTCGTTTGCGGCGAATTTCGAATGAAAAATTGCATAATCTTTGCTGCGGATAATCGTGAGATTCGGCAATCGTTTGCACGCATATATAGATGCACCTGTACATTCGAAGACCACTAACCTTATAACGAACATGTGTGTCCCGTGGTCCCTTGATGGACAGTCATTGGGTCTCACAGTTTGGTCCTTCGGAATACGAGGCAGGAAGCGATTTACACTCGTGTGCCGGCACTTAGGATCGCGTGGTGATGACGGCGTCGGCGGCTCGCCGTTAAACGCGTTAACGCTTATAGCCGCCGATACACCGGTAATCTTCCCTCTCGGCCCCGTTCTCGTTGACGACGCGTACAAATCCCGAAACCGGCTCGATCGAGCACCCGTCGTCGACAGCACAGAAGACTTAATTTTCGATATCCAAAAAACGTAACTTTTTATCGATCATATACGCAAACCACCAAAAAACAAACCAATAACAAATGAAAACAGCACGATTAAGTTTTCTTCTGAGTATTTTTAAGGGGCGCAACTTTTGGTTTATCTTTCCTCGAAACTTTTAGCTCTCTTCTCTATAATTCCTCGTAGTTTTACTCCGTCACCGGCTAGATAAATTTCATTTCTTTGGAAACAATTCGATTCGATTCTCTGTTTTGTTTTTTGTAATTTTTATTTTTTGTTTTTACTTAGTTTCCGCCGGTACGCTGATTTCACGTCCCCGATCTTTTGAATCCGAAGGCTTCGCGTGCATGTGTGTGTGTGTGTGTGTGCGTGTGTGTGTGTGTGTGTGTGTATGTGTGTGTGTATGTGTGTGTGTGTGAGAGAGAGAGAGTGTGTGTGAGTGTGTGCGCACGCGATCGGTCTTTTCGTAAAGCGCGACGATAACGAGGACGAGGACTTGCGAGGACTTGCCGAGGATCGTACAACCGTCGCGGTGTCTCTCGTGGCGATAGCGGTGGGTGGTCGATAGCGCGGCGCTCTACTGACGTCGCGACGCGCCTCGTCGTGTCGCGGCTATCGCGGCTCCTGGCCGCCGCACCATCGTTCCCTCGCCGCCGTAAACGCCGACGACGACGACGACGACGACGACGCGGCCGCCGTTTTCATCCCTTCCTACCGCGTATCGCGAAGCTCCGCGCTCGCCCACCCTTACCCTAGTCCGGAACAACCCGGAAACTGACGAACCCCCCTCAAACTACCCTTATTTCGTGCTTTCTCTCTCTCTCTCTCTCTCTCTCTCTCTCTCTCTTCCTCACACTATAACGTCACCCCAACGGCACTCTTACCCATCGAACCTTACTCGCGATCGCGGCTCGTCGCGACTAACCACCCCCGCGAATCCACACACACACACACACTCGCACACGCGCGCGCGTGGAACCGAAAAATTCCGCGAAATAGAGAGAGGGATGGAACGAGATGAGAAAGAGTGAGTGAGAGATAGGGATGATCCACTCGAACGATGTGTCCTTTCATCGGCTGCTAATAAACATAAAGGCGTAACCCCTTACGTTTCAAGTTCCGTGAATTATGCGCCTTTAGGCTTGATAACAGTCGATATATGTGGCACATACTCCGTACACTTTATGATGCAAATCGATGGCCCAATGCCAGAAAGGCATTAAGTGTATTCTCGTGCAGACTCGATGCTACGCCCTTTCGTGTTTAAGGATGTATGAGCACTAGCTTCACGATCATATAAAAATCTGAATTTTTTATATGGTGTAGCAGAAGTGTATATGATAAAACCTGTAAAATTTCAAAGTGGGTCAACGACTCTTTACGCGAGTTATTAATTCGTGAAATCAAGATATTTATCCCACGCCATATACGAATTCTGGGCTGACGCAACTTTGAAACAGAAATTCGTATCTTTCACGATCAGATACGATCAATATTAAAACTGTTAAATGTTCAGAAAACTATCACGATTACATACGTTCCATAAAAAATGGGGGTTGACGAACCTTTTGACATACAATTATCGATTTTAAGGAAATTTTTCGCGGGTGTCGCATAATGAGCGGTCCGACTCTCTCTTGTTTCATGCGTGCCCCTCGCTCACCGCGCTCACCCGCGCCCACGTTTCCGCTCATTTCCCGCCACCTTGTGCTCATACATCCTTAAGCGCTCATCGGCATGTGTGTGGATATATATTTATATAAGAAAGCTCTGATTTCATCGCAGGACACTAGACAATCTAGTGCACTCGAATATATATATATATATAGTACACATCCACGTGGCTTTTTATATACCCGAAAATCTGAATGGCCACGACGATGATGCAACGTATACATTCGTTTGTAATTTTGCTGTATACATAATATATATACCTGCGTGCGTGGGACGATAATAGTGACGATAATAGCGGATGGTTGATCTTCGGATCGTATAATCTTTGAAAATCTCGACGCTAATATACCCGATCGTCAAGCAATTATTTTATATGTAATAAGAAAGTCCAACAACTTTGTCACGTTAAACTTTCTGATACGTTGGGACTTATATTGTACGTTGGTCGATTATGATAATCTCGTGGGTTTCGTGATATGCTTCAATCGTCGATGTATACCTTCAGATTGAGAAAAATCTTTTCGGTAAACTTTTTCACAGTCGAATGAATCATGTTTTGTTGGAAAAAAAATTCAGGGTCTGGTTTCATTGAAATATGAGTGGGAAATAACATTTATTTGACGAAATATAATTCATTTGATGAATATTTCATCGAATAGAGAAATTTCCGAGGGTAACGATGCTGTTCGATGACTATAGTACTACGAATATTCATGTTATTCGACCGTTTTTTTTTTCGACATACCAGGCGTTTATTCGATCAGTCCATGAGCACAATGTTCCAATTGTCTCGGATTGAATTTACGGGAGGCCGATTGCAACACACGCGATTGTCAATTTGCAATACATTCAAATCGAACTTATCAAAATTCAAATTAAAAAAAAATATTTTTTTACAATATACGTGTAATAAGTGCATCGCAGTTTTATTTTTATGATTTTCCAGGGACTCTCGATCACTCCTAATGGAACAACATGAAAATTGGGAAACATCATAAAATTGCATTGATACATCTTCCAAATGGGGGAAAAAAAATATATTCGAATAAGCTTGATTTACCTTGAATGAACCCGTTTTTCCGTGTGCATTGCTGTGATTACGGGAGCGATAATGCCACGCTCTATGTTTAACGCACACACGTGCATAAACCCACACAGTGAGATTGTGCGATCGCGAAAGAGAAGGGGTTGCTAGAGGGTGTTGTTGGGACAGTCGTCCGAACACGTGGGTGTACTTCGCGACACGGCTCTCTAGCCCTCCTCCCACTCCCGACCTCCTCCAGCCCAACTTCCCGTCACACGCCGGACAGCCGGCAATGGCCACGTGCCAAATAACTCACTTGGCACGCGTAAACAATTACTCGGGAAATTCGCGTTATCGCATTCCGTCGCCCTCGTGTCCACGCTGCATACTATATTAGCATCATGCCATATATATATATAATGCATATATAAAAATATATACTTGTAAAGCAGCAACCCCTATTTACAACCCTGAGACGCCTACGCGCGAATCCTCTTCCGCGAATATTCGGGCAATTCATTCCCCGATTTCGCGGCCTAAAATAAGGCTACAGGCAACGATTTTAGGGGAGGTGGAAAGATTTTCGGGCCAAGAGAGCTTTTGGTAATCGCTTGATTCGCGAGAGTAACTTCGAAAGATAAATTCGAAAAAGTAAAGCCTTGAGAGCATGTGAAAAACGTGTAACGTGACGAAAGAGAGAGAGAGAGAGAGCGAGAGAGGAAGAGAGAGAGAGAGAGAGAGAGCGAGAGGAAAGACTAAATTATTGGGACATGACTTTCAGAGATGATCAATATGATGAATGATAATATTAAGGGCAACAGCAGAACACCAGAGTAGCAATGAGCCGACAGAAACAAGAACACAGGTCTTTGCTTTTGCCTAAAATGTTAATCACTTTTAACGATGATTTTTTCAAAACTTACCCAAATTTTGACTGTTCTTCTTACAGCGCTCTAAATGAATTTCCACTCCCCCAAAATATGTTCCACTTGACGCGAAATACCCGGTGTAAAGTATTATTTTCACTGGCACTCCAAATGATTCTTTACTGATTATCGGAGATCAAGATTCTTGATGTATTACTCATTGGAGGTCGATGCACCTATGATGCAAGTTGATGCATCTTCCGTAGTACAACAAGTATCCTTAGCGTGTGTCTTGTAGACAGACGTATATATAAATATGATCGAATCTCTTGTGCCTTGTTGTCTCCATTCAATGTATTCTACTCTGATGCAATTCTCCGCATGAATTTCTGAAAGTCAAAAGGGCGCATAAGCGACGTCATTTTCAACGTCAAGACATTTCGTATACGCCATTTGGACATTCGGCTAATATCCATGTATGTATGATTGTATCAAGCTGCCCCAACTCGTGCTCCAGATATACGCTTGCAGCGAAACGCACCTTTCATCGAAAACAGTCATATGATATATCGTGTCATTGTACACATTTTACTATCTCATTCATTCATTGATTCGGACGCTTGGAATGTACCTATTCTCTGCCGGGTTCGATGCACCTGCCACTGAAGCACGTTTATTTCTGCATAAGTGAACTCGTGTGCGACGCTTCTTCTCATATATGTTTAGGTATATAGATATTAGGTATATAGATAAGAGCCAATTGGCTCTTGCGCAGAGTTCTATAGACTGTCTATTGATAAGATTCATCAGGAGGCTTCTTTCAGGTAAACCAAGATAGAGAAAGAAGAAGGAGAATGTATAGAGTAACATGCAACTATATTCCTCAGGGTTTGACGTCAGATTGGACCATCGAACTGCCACTTCCGCCTACCAACGTCTTTCTCTGTCTCTCTCTCTCTCTTTCTCTCTTTCTCTCTCTCTCTCTCTCTCTCTCTCTCTCTCTCTCTCTCTTTATCTCTCTCTCTCAATCTCTCTCTCTCTCTCTCATATTCTCGCAGCTCGTGGAACTTCCAGTAGAGTCTACCGATCGATTTGGGGCTTAGCCAAATTCGATTCTCGCTCGATCGAAAGAGAGAGAGAGAGAGAGAGAGAGAGAGAGAGAGAGAGAGAGAGAAAGGGAAAGAGTGGTCCATAATACATAAGTATAGGAAAAAGAGAGGATAAAGAAAAAGAGAGAACGATGAGCGACTGGACGAGTTGTACAGAGCGAGATATTGCGGGACTGCACACCGTGCAGTTCTATCTCGTTCGAATTGAAGAAAGGACAGAGAAAGAGAGAAGCATCTCCTCGAATCCAGATCGACCCCCTCCTCCTCCCTCCCGAGCCATCGTGGCTGGCACGCGCCGATCTATCCCTTCTTTTTTTTCATTCCATCTCTTTCACTCTCATTCATCTCTTTAGCTTCTTTCTTTCACTCTGACTCACTCCTGGATTCTCGCGGTTCACTCGCGACGTTTCCCCTTCGAGCATCCTGCGGCTCTGTTTTATTCATGCAGAGATCAACGAGCTGCACACACAAACACACATACACACACATACGCGCGCACATTTATCAACAGACGCTACGTGAAATTACTCGAAAATTCTTGATCTACGTCAGGGGCACTGCTAAAATCCTCAAGTGTTCCGAATTTTACGGCCTTATCTTAATTCAATGTACCAAGGGCTGACGTATAGCCCTGAACGAATTGGGTAGAGTATAGCCCCGTTTGAGCTCAATGGACATTTCCAACCACCCGGCAGGATATTTCAAGCTTGAAACAGTGTGAAATTAAAATTACTGGATAAATTTATCATGGGACAACTTATGCTCGAACTTATGACTTCGAAGCTGCGTTTCAAATGATTGTTTCCATACTTACAAGGAAGGTATCCCAGGTCGATCTCTCCGATTTTGATCTAACTCATATATGTTGTAGTACATTGAAAACTAAGCGACACGTATTTTTTTTTATCTGCCATTAAACACTTTAAGGGGGTGAAACCACCCTCCAAAGTAAGGCATGTCAAGGGGCCATTTGGCAGTTTCACCCACAAGGACATAATATTTTTTAACCAATCCAACTCCAAAAGTTTTCTCATAATGAGAAACGAAAAATGTAATTTTCTCGATAAAAAAAAAAAAAAAACAAGGGGGTGAGCCACCCCTAAATATTATTACATTAATGCCAAAAATGGGCAAATTCAAGTAAAAAAAATCTGAAAAAAATATATATTACGTATGAACACAAAATAAAATTGACGTGTTTTTGGATTTTCCCGAAAAAAAAAAATTGGCCGGGGTAACTACCCCTGAATGCTGTTTATCTTGCGTGTATGCGAAAAATCGTCAAATTCAAGTTTAAAAATCTAAAAAAATGTATATTGCGTATAAACACGAAATAATATTGCCTTGTTTTTGGATCTTCCCGAAAAAAAATATTGGCCGGGGTAACTACCCCTAAACGCTGTTTATCTTGCCTGTACGTGAAAAATGGTCAAATTCAAGCCTAAAAATCTGAAAAAAATGTATATTGCGTATAAACACGAAATAATATTGCCTTGTTTTGGATCTTCCCGAAAAAAAATATTGGCCGGGGTAACTACCCCTGACCGCTGTTTATCTTGCGTGTACGTGAAAAATGGTCAAATTCAAGTCTAAAAATCTGAAAAAAATGTATATTGCATATGAACACGAAAGAATATTGGCTTGTTTTTGGATCTTCCCGAAAAAAAATATTGGCCGGGGTAACTACCCCTGAACGCTGTTTATCTTGCGTGTATGCGAAAAATGGTCTAATTCAAGTCTAAAAATCAGAAAAAAATGTATATTGCATATGAACACGAAAGAATATTGGCTTGTTTTTGGATCTTCCCGAAAACAAATATTAGCCGGGGTAACTACCCCTGAACGATGTTTATCTTGCGTGTATGCGAAAAATGGTCAAATTCGAGTCTAAAAATGTGAAAAAATGTACATTGCGTATAAATACAAAAAAATATTGACTTGTTTTTGGATTTTCCCGAAAAAAAATATTGGCTGGGGTAACTACCCCCGAACGCTTTTTATCTTGTGTGTATGCGAAAAATGGTCAAATCAACTCTAAACATCTGAAAAAAATAGATTGCGTATGAACCCAAAGGAAATTCGACGTGTCTTTGGTTTTTCCCGAAAAAAAATATTGGCCGGGGTAACTACCCCTAAATGCTTTGAATTGTTAACGTTTGTTTGTTTTCTCACGATATCATCAAATGCTTAAACAAAAAAATCATCGGGAACAAAGACAAGGTAATTTTTCGAATGAAGTTTAATACGTTTTATTGGTATAACTTATCGTTACGAAAATGATAAACCAAAAATTATTAATTTTCGAATATTGAACAATAGGGATAATCGTCGAAAAAGTGTTTCAAGCAGAAGGATTTTTTACACCATGAACATCGAATAACAGCAACGTTTGTGCAGCCTTCGATTTCGACGTCTGCCTTGCGGATTCAGTATTTTGTATAAAATTAAATTCCTCACGATCACCTTTGAAACGTGTACGTAGAGTAAAAACCGCCCGAATGAATTTTGTTCATCGGGGGTAGTTGCCCCGGCCAATATTTTTTTTTCGGGAAGATCCAAAACAAGTCAATATTATTTCGTGTTCATATGCAATATACATTTTTTCTGATTTTTAGACTTGAATTTGACCATTTTTCGCGTACACGCAAGATAAACAGCGGTCAGGGGTAGTTACCCCGGCCAATATTTTTTTTCGGGAAGATCCAAAACAAGGCAATATTATTTCGTGTTTATACGCAATATACATTTTTTTCAGATTTTTAGACTTGAATTTGACCATTTTTCACGTACAGGCAAGATAAACAGCGTTTAGGGGTAGTTACCCCGGCCAATATTTTTTTTCGGGAAGATCCAAAAACAAGGCAATATTATTTCGTGTTTATACGCAATATACATTTTTTTAGATTTTTAAACTTGAATTTGACGATTTTTCGCATACACGCAAGATAAACAGCATTCAGGGGTAGTTACCCCGGCCAATTTTTTTTTTTCGGGAAAATCCAAAAACACGTCAATTTTATTTTGTGTTCATACGTAATATATATTTTTTTCAGATTTTTTTACTTGAATTTGTCCATTTTTGGCATTAATGTAATAATATTTAGGGGTGGCTCACCCCCTTGTTTTTTTTTTTTTTATCCAGAAAATTACATTTTTCGTTTCTCATTATGAGAAAACTTTTGGAGTTGGATTGGTTAAAAAATATTATGTCCTTGTGGGTGAAACTGCCAAATGGCCCCTTGACATGCCTTACTTTGGAGGGTGGTTTCACCCCCTTAAAGTGTTTAATGGCAGATAAAAAAAAATACGTGTCGCTTAGTTTTCAATGTACTACAACATATATGCGTTAGATCAAAATCGGAGAGATCGACCTGGGATACCTTCCTTGTTAGTGAAAGTGATAATCGCGTGTATTTTAGAAAGTCTATGATAAGCCTCTTCGGAACTCGTATGACATGTTTACGGAGCTGGACAAGTACATCTGAACCAATTTTTTCAATTCTTAATTCAGCTAGACAACGGGGATATTATCGATGCATCAAGTACCTCCAGTCATCCTTATTAGCCATTCATTTAGACAAGGAGGCACAGGTAATCTTCAAACCAAAGGGGCTATAGATATTTTTGCTTCCAGATATTCCTATAGCCTTTTCAATTATGTTTGTATTTTATAAAACTTTATTGAAATGTTGAAAATGAAACTCGGAATTAAAAAAAATGGCAGGTCTGGAGGGCTCTCGGGCATGGTCAGTGTGCAGTGGTAGCAGCTGATCAGTGCTTCTGTGACCGATGTCGTTGCGAAGATTGCATCATTTATCATTTTCTTACCTCATATAAGTTTACCGTCCGGTATATTGTTAGAGTGCATCGCTCCTAGGAGCTTACGATGTGCCTCTTTTTGGCAACTTAATTATGTGCTATCATTATGCGGTTGACGACATCTTTAGAAAAACGTTGTGTTTTTGAATATTACCCCGCTCTTCCGTAAAGCGAGAGAGGAAAAGTGTCTATCATCGATAAATTCAACAGGAAACACTGCAGTGTGTAAAACGGCTTTTACATTGGAAAATAGATTTGCCGCCAAACGTCGTTCGATGCATTTACGACGATCATGCCAGCGTCGATTTCTCTCTCTCTCTCTCTCTCTCTCTCTCTCTCTCTCTCTCCCCGGGGTGCACTCTATCGAGAGCCTAAACGATCGAGATATGTACATCTCGAAGTATTTGCACTCTACTATGTATCGGATAATGTATCACTCAATTTTTTATCAGTCGTGTATTTTAATCGCTTTAAAAAAAAAGTTGTATTAATACTCGATCCTTGGGAAAATTATTGCGGAGAAAAAATCTAAACTGCTCTATATACGCATTCGATTCTATTGATATGGCACAGAGAAGAATTCTAGAAAAAACGAACTTCGTATCGTGATATCACCGAATGATCTATATGTGTTGCAAAGAAATATTGCAAGTATCTCCTTCACACAGGAATGTAGAGAAAAATGAAAAAAACACATGACCTAAGTAGTTGCGGCGTTTTCGTCTTTTCTACGACGCGATAAATGAAATTTCTTTCCTTGGATTAACATCACGCTTATTTTCGTCATCCAAGACCCATACCCCCCGTTACTAAACCGCTCGTCGATGGACACATCTATTCCCGGCTTTCGCGTACGCGGTCTACATAGATATTCGTATCATCGACATACGTACATATATATATACCGGCTTTATACATGTATATTACAGATACACGTTATAAGAGATAAGATCTTGCAAAATGTGGGTGTCTCCAGCGTCTTTCGAATTCTCAATTCCATTCGATTTCTCTTGATCAGCTTTGAATTCGTGCGTTAAATTATCCACTCTCTGTCTTTACCAATTATATATAATAATCGACAAACGCGCATGAAACGAAATAACCAATCGCAATGAGAAAAAGCGACGTATGGTCACGCAATCCAACGAAAAAATCGAGATTATAAATTCGAATGTAATTATAATATTCATCCCGCGATCATTTATCCCGCGAAGTTTAAACTCAAGCAAATCGCTTTTGTCTTATCGGTTGAAATTAAGACACGGGAATCATTCTCATATATTTCTCCAGACTGTTAAAAAGCCAGAGAAAATGCAACAACGATCATCACATTTTCTACACAGTTTTATATTTAATTCAAGAGAAATATGAAAGAAATGATTTCTTTAAGAAATGGACAAAATAGATTGAATGAACGATCGCATTTTCTTGGTCAATCGTTCAGCCTGATCGAACAATTCGTTCACTCATATGAATGAATAATAAGAAAAAAAAAAAACATTTTCGCGTTCTCTTCGTCGTATAACGTAACAGCGAGAATTTCTCATCATCCTCGCACCGACAAATAATGCAAAGGTTATCGACAAAATGGCCCAATGCCAAAAATAACAGACGGTTACCATTGTCCGTTTAGCTGAGTATGGGATATCCGGCCAGTCTCTTCAGCATTCGAGTATCCTTGCGATATAAACACCCCTGTAGCCATATCGCAGGCATAATATACTTTATTTATATATATACACATTATGTATGAACTATATTATATATATATATAGATATATATATATATATACATGGAAAGTCCACCTTTTACCATCGCATCGCCTGGTCTGCGATATTCAAATTTCACGATCGGTATCTGAATGTTCTCTCCACAAGTAGGTCCTCCAATTCACGTGCAAGATTTTTCATATTCATGGCATGTATGATCGTCGAACGTTTCATACTGTATACAGCCTTTTTTTTTTTGTTTTCTTCGTATTTTTCTATCACACGAAGTTTACGCTTACTCACTTATAAATGTCCTAGCGCTAAACGTTTCCACTCCTTCTGCGATCAAACACAAAATTACCCGGATATCAAGTCTTCTACCAAGATTCGAAATGGAGAAATGTGACCAAAAAAAAAAGAAATCAAGTTCTAATAAGCTCCGAGCCGTTCAAAAAAGTCTGGACACGTTGAAGACGCCCGCAAAATCTTATTTACGATCGATCCTAATACATCAGGCTTTACGAAGCATCTCGCATTTTGTTTGGACGGCTGAGACGGCAAAAAGGGTGAAGACGATGAATTTCCCGAAGGATGACACAGGAGGATACATGGTGGATAAAAGCGATAGCGTTTGACCATCCCATGGAATAAATTAGGTAGGGGGAAGTGAAGGGATAACATAGGATTATTCTCACTTGACTCATATAGATACGACAATTCTTAAGGCGAATAAAGATTTTCTGCGTTCATGCAGATATATATGTATTTTTATTCCGACGCTTTTACCAGCGTATTTCCATCCACATGCCAAAATGAGTACAAGTATTACATATATACATGTACGCGTCGCAGCCCTATGAATCAGTGAATGAATGAATCGACTTTGCTCTACTTTGTCCCACGCGTGGGAGTATCGTATCTCGAATTAACAAGGATAGAAATGCTCGCGACCGTTTGCCGCCGTCACCCAAGCCCACCCCATTCGCGTGTAGTCTGACATTTTCGTCTGACATTTTCGCGCAGCAAAACCCCCTGTATCTATATCTCTCCCCCCCCCCCCCAACCACCCTTCATTCCCTCGCAAAACGGCGACGGCGTGGGCGTTGCTGACTGCTACACTGTGTGGTGGTATCCGCAGCAGACACACAAGAATCTCGTCGCATCAGCGGAGAGAGATGGAAAATTCGCGAGAGGACGCGAGATAGGACTTTGTATAGATCGGAAGAGTGTGTAAAGGAGGGAAAAAGAGAGAGGAAGAAAGACGGAAGGAGAGAGAGAGAGAGAGAGAGAAAGAAAGGGAGATATCGGGAAGTAGGATGAGGGTAGAAAAAGAGACGAGAATGCCAGAAAAAGGCGAGAGAGAAAGAGAAGAATCGGAGAAGATGCGCAGAGTGGAGAGTGAGTCTGGAAAACGACCGCGGAGAAATCCATTTCCTCCCTTACTCTCTCTTGCCATTTTCCGGAAAAACAACTTGGTGAGTGGTTCCACGACTCACGCTGCTCTCTTTCTCTCTTCCTCTCTCTCTCTCTCTCTCTCTCTCTCTCTCTCTCTCTCTATCTCTCTTGTTGCTACGTCGTCGACGACGTCGTAGACGCAGTCGTCGTCGTTTCAGGACCGCAAACGCGCGTCAACTGCCTGACTGTATAGAGTATTAAATTTTTGTAAGATTCAATATAGCCACTTCATATCCCTACAAATGTTTCGTGGACCTCATGGGTTCTCACACAAGAGTTGCGTGAGACCTTAAAAAATCATTTCGTCATGACGAAACTGAAACCGGTTGATGGATCCATCGATCTATTCGCCCATCGACCCGTCCATCAACCCAACCATCTATCTATCCACCACCCATCCATCCATCGATCGATCGTTCCATCGATCAATTCATAAACCCATCCATCGATCGAACAATCCGTCAATCCATCCATCCACAACGTTCCATCCAGCATCCATTTATCCATCGATTCATCGACCCATCGTTCCATCCACCCATGCAAATTTCGAACATCCGTCCCTTGCAAAATTTGAAAATCCATTGCTTGAGAACGGTTTGAGCTACGCCACTGCTTTTTCGTAAATAAATAAAGCAGTACAGTCAAAGAACTTTTATACAATTTTCGTCAAAATTCCACGACAATTACGTATATTTTGTCATTGAAAATTTTAAAAAATTTCCATGGTTCTTCTAACTTCCGCAAATCTTGACATATCGGGCAAAATTTGTTTTGTACAAATAGCTAAGGGGACAAGGATGTTCGATATTGAATTCGGCGATAATCGCTTGAGGGGTCCAGATTTTATAAGAGTTTTCAATTTTCGAAAGATGTCTGTCAGTGCACTTAACTTTCGTAAGCTTGAGGCTATATCGAGCCAAAACTTTTCACACAAATATTTTATGGGACAATGATGTTTCATATTAAATTTAACATGATTAGACTATCATGAAAGGACGGTTCGAATTGGATTTACCGTAAATCGCTCGAGCAATTCAGATTTTGCAATGTTTGATATTCAATTTAACGACAAAATCGACAAACGGTTTCAGTTGTTATAAAATTTTGCAATTTTGAGGTTAAAAGCTCATTATTTTTTGCAAATCAATGTTGACAGCTATACGAGAAATTCTCTGAAAAACTCGACCTATCCCACGAAACGATGAAAAAAAAGATGTTTTCTCGATTGTAAAAAGGACCAAGGGGCAAATGGATCTTTCGACAATCGTTCAACTTGCCTTCCCGTCGCGTTTGGGTTTAATTATTCTTTCCTGTATTTTTTTCTGCATTCGTGTATACACCATGAGCATGAGATTTCTCGCGGGCTCTCGTTCTTCAGCCTCGCTCGTTCGCGCGACATTATAAACGCGTGTTTCGTTGAGGCAGGCCAGAAGCCTGACCCGTACATAAAATAAAGTACTCTCGCACCACCGTCCATGTAACCCGCGGATTTTTTTCTCTCTCTCTCGTATAATACCGCGTGAGGCCATTGCTCACTTGCTCCAGCGTCTCTCTCTTCGTCGTCGAACGTGAGTGAAACTCGTCGCACTGCATTTACGCACGTACGCAATTGCAATTCGAGGTATGCGGCTTGCAGTTAACACAACAGATGTAAGTGAGGTCCCTACTGCCGTCGAGAGATTTAAAAAAATCTTTTTATTTCATATATGCTTTTTTTTGCTTTGGAACGTAAGGTTGACACGTTCCTGCATGAAAAGGTCTTATGTCTTATGGGTGAACATTTTACGAGAGACAGAAAGAGAGAGAGAGAGAGAGAGAGAGAGAGAGAACCAATAGCGGTGGAAATACCGTTAAAACCACTCACCGATGGTCAACGGTCAACTTGCGTGATATTTTTGTTCAAGGGCGACGAGGCATTTCCGAGGCAAATCAATGATTAATCGACAAAAAAAATATTCCTGATACTCGGAATATTTTTTTAATTCACCCATAATGCCGAAATAAAGAAATAAAATTGATTCCTGGTCGATCTACCCTGTTTGTTTAAGGAAAACCGAGAGGTTCGAATATACGACACTCGCACCTAAAACACCCCCCATTGGGGTAGATGACCGGCAATGGCATGTGACTAGTATGACGATAACAAGTGTTCTCATGAAATGTTGCCGTCATCTCAGTAGAAATATTAACTCTTCATTGGCTTCAAACGTGTATACAAATGCGTAGATTGTAAAAAAAAGTGTACAAAGGTCTCGAACTGATGGAAGTGGCTGGTTCTATCTATGTGGAGTCAATGAAAGAAAGTCGGGGATTTTTTTTCCCTTTCGCATTTTTCGTTGACCACGATAATTTCCCTATAAAATTTATCGTACACGAATGTCAATTTGACGATTGATATATGATTTAGAGACAAATTGTATTGCCACGAAACATTAAATTGTCAATTCGTGCTGTCACCCAAAATTAAAATACTCGCTGATTTTCAAGCCGTTTTCCTTTTTTTTTTTAATAAATTTTATGATTAGACGATTCTCGATGATTCGCGATGATTTTCAAATGACGACAAATGCTCTTTGTATCTTTTTTTTTTTGCATCAATTACGTTTTCACAGTGTAAAAACAACCCTTACCTAAACGTTTTTTTCCCCATCTTTTACATGCTAGTCACCTTTCAGACACTCGAACGTGTGTGTTATTTACATGTTGTGTTATTGGATGGAAAAAAACACACGTCCAAGCGTTTAAAAAGTCACTATACAATGTAAAAGATAAGAAATATACAACACGTTTGGTAAAACGCTTTATTTTACAGTGTAGACGATTGATATTTCTACGAAATTTTTTTACGTATATGCACTCGGGAAAATTTCAAAAATACAAACGGTTAAAAATAAGAGAATAAAAATATTTTATGGCCTCTGCAATCATTTGGAATGCTCCATTGACCTTTTGCATGTTCAATACTTAAATTATTGTTCCCATAACAAAAAAAAAATCGTTACTCAAGTCATCAATTTATTGATGTCACGTTCTTCATCAGACTATTTTCTCGGTGGGTCACCCTCATTGAAATCCGAGGCTCAAGTACGTTCGTCTGACAAGTGTCCATCCAAGCCCTGTACAAGGACCACCTCGATTTTATGAACGAAGATTTTTCTTCTATTCAGAAGAGCAGGGAGACTGCCTCAAAATCAATGAAAGCTATTTTTGGTTAGAGAAGCGATGCGAATGAATGCCTGACACGAGGGGCAAGTAAAGAGAACAAATGAAGATGCCTGTACATATATATATATATACATACTGTTGAGCGTTACGCGTGCGTGATCACGTGTGTACTCTCACGCAAATGTCTCTCTCTCTCTCTCTCTCTCTCTCTCTCTCTCTCTCTCTCTCTCTCTCTCTCTCTCTCTCTCTCTCTCTGGCTGGTTCATTCTCATAAAATAATATGTGTTCCATCTCTCGCTGCTCTCTACGCGGGTCCATACGCAGCTTCTTTCTGTCTCTCGCGGCCGCGATAGTCAATATAGTCGCGCGAGCGATGAAACGAGCAAACACACTTGAGAGGGCGAGTTCCGTCGTAGACGCCGAGGCGTCCATTAAATAAAGAGGCTGAAACCAACTGACCTGGTCTGCGCTATATATATGTGTACTATATACATATATACGTGTATGCTGTACCATCTACGGGTGGATCGGAGAGACTGCCACCGGTCCAGACGAATAAATTCCCGTAAAAAGTACATTATTGATTTACGCAGACGAAATTACGCAATATACCAACGACATTTCGGCAATGAGAAAAATAATTCCACGAATCTGTAAATCGAAATATTTCGTGGTAAAACACGGAGACGCGTGGGCGAGACCATACGACCATCCTCGTACGATATCCATCGAGAATTCTTGAAATTCAATGAGTATACAATTTTTTCCTGATCATAAATTGTTTTCTTTTTTAAATATTTTTTTCCGCTTTTGTCTTTTCCTCTTATTTTATTTTCATTTTGCTGCGTTTAAGAGTTGTTTTTTTTTTTTCGTTTTTCTTTATTTTCGAATAAAATTTCAATTTTCTCGTTACCTCTCGAGTCACTCAAACGTGTTTTTTTTTTTTTTTTATTAACGCGAGAGACACACCGCGGTAATCCATTTCTCGCGATCCACCGTGTGTCACAATAATGAGTATATTGTCTCCTGAAATATTCGACCACTCGACTGACCATCGGACGAGGTCCAAAAATTTCTTCGTACGAAACATCTTTCTTTTTTTTCGCCACCTTCGAGTCTCACGTGTGTCGTATGGCTCTTGCCGTTTTATGCTCGTCTCATCGAGACGCGAGAGGATATCATATAACTCAACCGAACGTTGGAAAGAATTGAAATTACATTTTGCGCACTGGGTTGGGCCTTTTAACAGCGTGCATTTCTCGAGATGGCAATCCGACACACGTTTGTATATAAATTGAAAAAAATAAAAATAAATATAAAAATAAACGTATTTACGGTGACTTATTCGCGGATGCTTAAGGATCGACAAGAGCTGTAATACTTGTAATTATGCCGAACTCTGTTGGGAAAGAAAGTTCACGCAGTGGGATATGGGACACAGTTAGACCTGTAGAATAAAAATAAAAAGACCTGGAATAGAATAAAAATTAAAACCTTAATTTTCTAGCAAGAATAATCGCTCGGTTACACGAAAGCTGACTACTGAATCTTGAAATCCCTTCGTCTGAGATAATTTCCTATGTCTCAATGTCAATGACTAATAGGCAGGCAGAAATATAACTTGAACGATATGAATTCGAAGAACATTCAAAGACCAATTGAAACTATGCGCCACGTGACAAAAAAAAAATTATTATTAATAATAATTAAACTGATACAACTATTAGTTATTAATATTAAATCATTATTAATATTTTTCGTCCATGTAATCACTCTATAATGTACGTTTTATTAATTTCATCTATTATCACTTGATGTAACACACGTGAATCACCAGCACGTGTTACACGAACATCATCTTCGAAAATCTTTCTCTTTGCGAGATTATACATATATCGATGGCATAAGGTCAGTGGCCTCATGATCGTAGGGAGGGCCTGTTAGACGAGAACCGACACTTTCGAGCCAAGTATCGCGGCACATATGAATATATTTATATATACATGCCTCTTCTCGTACTATACTCGCAGTAGAGATGGAATCGTGACAATCCCCTGCGATGTCGAAAGCATCGAAAAACTCTGTTCGTCTCATTCAACACCGGGCCTCAACCCGTATAATCATAATCGTTCATTTCTCCCGGGCATAAACACGAAGCCATTTACATCAGATGTTGTTCGATAACGAGCATGTTGTATACTTATATATAACATACATGTACACTCTATCAGATCGATTCGTGATGGATTTAATCATGCGCGAGATATTCGAAATATTCGTAAAGTGATATTACAAAATATGTGGTTGGGTGTAAGAGAGAGAGATTATACATGGAACCACGTGTCGCGAACGAGACGGATCTCGGACCGTCAATCAACACAGAGCACTTCAACCGATAGACAGGAGCACGCATCTTACAAAATACCTGTATTTTGAGAGGTAAAATTTTCAGATCTCGTATGAACTTCAGTTTTAGTGAATACACTGTAAAAAAAAAAGAATTGATTGACATGATTTCAATCAACTTGATTGAAATAAAGTTTCATTATCCTTTGCATGCTCTTGCGGAAAAGAGAAAAAAAAAACTGTCGATCGCCGAGATCGTTATAGCAGTAAAGATAATGGAGAACTCTCTCACTTGATGAATTTTATATGCAGTGTATATGGCGTGTGCGCGAACGTCATCGGTTTTTTGCGAGCCAAGAACGTGCAACGAGATCGGTCGCGTGGCTCTTCGTAATCTTCGCGTGCCTCACGGGCATATATACGTCGTCACTCCTTGACGCGTGGGAGTGCGCTCGGCATCCGCGCGTTGACAGTAATAAAAAAATTAAAAAAAAAAAGAAACGACGAGCGTACGAGCTTGTCAGGCGTACGCGCGTGGTGTTGAGTTCCTGACAGTCGATGACAGGGCTCGGAACATTCCCCGGACCACACACACAATAGGTCTTCGTATATTAATAAATGGTGAAAGTCCCTGATCCCTGCGGCTCAAAATAATTGGACACATTTTCCGTTATGCCGAATGCCTCAGCCAAATGCATGTCCATTTAATTGTTGTTCCAAAAAATATATCTGCTCTGTAAAAATTGTATGTCATTGAGGTGGCATTTTTCAATTCATATGACGTATAGGTTTTTTTTTCTAGAAATGGTACGTTAGGATTAAATTTGACTCCATTGAGGATGGATCAAAGATCAATGCAGATCTTCGATGACGTCCTACGGCCATTTAGATATAGAATTAATCAAAGAAAACATTGAATTAATCTTCTTCGAATTTATTTGACCTGATGGAATAATACAGATTGAACTTTCTTTCAAATCCATAAGCAACTGGTGAAACTATTATGACTGGAAAATCAACTAATATCATTGACGATACACCGCACGACACTGGATTATGTGTGTAATGAAATAAAATCTCGATCCAGTGAATTCATAAACTTTTTATTTCGATGAAAACCCCTTCTTTCGTGAGTAATAATTTAAAAAAAAAAGAATCTTCAACTCATCAAGTTAGCAGAAATCGTAAACTAATTTAAAGTGATGAAAAATCATTCGATATTGAAATTTAAAGTAAATTACCGTTGCTTTCTCCTTTCACTCAAGTATAGTGTATCATGGTGTATGCGTAAGCGCATTGATAGTGTAATTTTTTTACTGAAACGAACGAACTTGAGATCGAATTCGATTTCAGTTTGATTAACATGCATACTCTATTTCGATTTATCGTCCATTGCGATTCTTCGCACATTCGTCCAAATCTCTCGTGACGTTTTCGGAACGAAAAACTCATAGTCACTAGCATTCTTATATCTCTTTATCCCTGCAATACTTTTCATAGATCGGACAGTGATTGGCATATATCGAACACTTGATGCTGTCCCCTGTACGATGCGTTTTATTGGCCATTCAGTAGGGCAGTACAAATTCATTGCTCTCGTTCTCGTTCTATCGTCAACTAAACCGCGCATATATGTATATATATACCTGCTCACATTGTCGTCGTCGTGTATGCGTAGTTGATGGTGATCGTATATCTAGAAAAGCTCACAATGGATATATATATATATATCTCTTGCTGTGATAGGTTCGCATATTATGTACCTCGGTCATTCGTCGACTATGCGGACAGCTCTTTTCACGAGATGCCCACCAATTCATATGGTAATCAGCCGCGGGAACTGAACGTTGTATTCTCCCTTTATTAAGTGCTGCGTCCCTATCTCGCGAGTATCCTCGCTCGCTCTATCTTTCTCTTTTCCTCTCTCTCTCTCTCTCTCTCTTTCTCACAAACTCTTTCGTATCTGACCCATTTCGCCTGTCAGCCCGCACAGCTCTTCGAAATTTTCTGACTCATTCGTGCAACTCGCCCGTCTGTGGCCTATCGTCATTGCAAACTGATGCGTTTACACCGAGAAAATTCGATTTAATTGATTTTACAAAGTTCCAACCCTACAGCCATCGGTCGTGGAATAAAAAAAAAATATATATATATATGCCGAGAGTTCTAGCAGAAGTTGCAAGCATTGTTTGTAAAAAATTTCAAAGTGAAATTCGCGTCGAATTAAAGATTGATGGAGTAGAGCAAAGTATGGATGTGTAAAATAGGAAAACAAGAATGTACAGCGATTGATTGACAGAGAAATAAGGCACTCGATATCAACAGTCCTGTATATGGCGCGATTTCCAGCGGTTTTTTTTTTTTAACAAACGAAACAAATTTGCGCGGTCAACTCAATTTTTGCGATTATTAGCTTATTAATTGTTGACAATATTCATTGCTTGTAAATTACGTCAATGACGCAGTCAGGTACACCGATAAATACGAAAAATTGGTAAAAAATATCGCAATCCCTCGTAGCGGAGGACTGTCAGCCGATCGGTTGCAATGTGAACCAAGTTTTACCGATTGGCAATCGAAAATTACTTTGGCAAACAACCAGTGACTCCAATATTTTATGTGAGCGACGGAAAGCTTATGATTTTTAAATTTATTATCTGATGATAATTTTTCTCTTAAGCTTTTCCGTTAATGCATTTTTTTTTCTCGCACAGCCTATGCCAAAGCTGCGATTTTAAAATAAACAGTCGGAACATGATCCAAAGACTCGCAATCTTAACGAAAGTGTTTGAGTATGAAAAAATATTTAAAATTCACGAGATTCTCCGATAGTCGACAACTCACAAGGATTATCTTAACAAATTATGCGTGCAGTGAAAAAAGTTCGAATGCAGATAAATTCTTTAGGCATGCCGATAATGAAACTCATTAATTCGTAACAAACCTTCGTCAAGATCGCTGCGTGTCTCGCGAGCTTTCACGACTTTTACCGAATTGCTAATCACCCAATTCGTTTCGTGGATTCACTATACATATATGCGTATGCCAGGACTAAATGAATAGCCCGTGTTATGCGTGATGACTGCTCGCGGAACGGATGAACCAAGAAAATTAAAAAAAAAATTTTTTTTAAAACGCGTATAGGCGAAAGGGTATGTATATTCATATAGGTATTATTATATACAAGAGCTAGGAGAATGAGAGAACTGTCATAAATTAAAACAACAATTAACCATTCTTGGCCCGTTCCCGGAGAAGCTCCAGTGCGTTCCCACAGTAAGAATACATCCCCAGCATCCTATTCGTATCTCTCTCGACCTGAGAACTTTTTTGTTCAATTTTTTTTGGTGACCTCTCTCTCTCTCTCTCTCTCTTTCTCTCTCTTTCTCTCTCTTTTCATCTTTCTTTCGCATTCACTATCCCGTACAATGTTTGTTCCCCCCTCTGAAGTGCACACGCTGAACTTGCATATATCTTTCGTCTTCGTTGCGTCCGCACGAAACCGAGAGTTTCAGCCTCTGTCGATATGTATACTCGAGGGATATGCATGCATATATGTGTGTGTGCATGTGGGTGTTTGTGTGCACCACACAGAAAAAAGCGTCAGATGAGAGGCATTAATGTATCGTTCGTGGTTCAAGGGTTAAACTGTTCTCTCAACGCCATATCTGATTTATTAATCATCGTCCCGATCGCTACCTACCTACGGATATATTTCGCCTCTCGTATCGAGTCGATTATTTTTCTGCTCGCGGGGCGTCAATCTATAACGGTACATCACCTGTCCTCTGCGTATGTACTCGCGGGAGTGTATGTAGCTACGAAATCGAAGTCGACTTTTTTTTTTTCGGGAAATCCTTTCATTGCAAAGAAAAAAAACCGTCAAACGAATATCTCCACCGCGAAGAGAAAGAAGAAAAAAAGTAGTCGAAAACTTCGCAAAGATTCCTAATAAAAAGCTGCGAGCTCAAACTTGCAAAGTGCTTATTGAAAAATCGAACACGGAAAAAAAGCTTGCGAATTAAACATTTATTCATTGTTTGCATTTGAAATTTCACAAAATCAGCAAATTTTGTCGAGCCAGAGCACAGATGTACTTTTTGTTTGAATTGTAAACGTAAAAAAAAAAACCCTATAAAATTGATTATTCCAGATCGATTATCACGAAATTTGAAGCTGCAGGCTTTTCAATTTCACGCAATTCGTGCATCAAGTTTTAATGTGATAGCTCAAATTTGTTTTTCGGCTGCAGAGCATTAACGAGAAATTTTCGAAAAAAAAAATTAAAAATCACACAAAAATCTCGCATTACAGTTATTATTTATTTTATACGTTGAACACAATTTTTTGAAAGAAACCATTTTTGAGATACAGTAGCTTGAAAAATTAAAAAAAAAAAAAAAAACAACAAAAAAACTCTCCGATATAAAAATCTGGCTCGCGAGTGTTGATATCTCCGTCAATCGGCTGAGCCATACCGAAAACGCATATCGAGTGTTTAAATTCAGAAAAGGACGTTGTACGACATTCAACATGTAAATTTATGTAAAATACGCCCTTTTGATTTTTCGGCGATCAACGGAGATGCCACGAGATGCTGCTCTCTGCAAGGCAGCGGACAGGCTACTCTGGCGCCATCGAATTGATTTCAATTAATGCCGGTTCTCCTCGCGATTGCCAATAGGTAGGCGAAGGATGTATATATATATATATATATATATATAATATGTGTGTGCGATATACACGCATGGTTTGGGCGGATGATCCGATAGGCTGACGCGACGTATGAGCTTCGCGAACTCCCCGGGCATTTATCAACATCTCCTTCATTGCGATCCACTCTTATATTTATTTTCTCTCGCTTTCGGTCCTCGCATACACATATATACATATATATATGGGGCACGTCAAATCAAAGCTACAGTACCATGGCCCTCATAATTATCGTTTGAGCTCCGAAAATTACAAAATCCACGAAATAACCTTGTTTCATTTAACGAATTTTAACGCCCTGAAACACAAATATATATTCGTGTCAGGGGGGGTCAGGTAAGTCAGATTTTTTTTTTCTAAAAAAAAATTCTCATTTTAATTATTACGAATAATTCGTTATAATTACGTTGTTCATTGAGGCGAAAAATTGTATTTCCAATTCCGAATACATTTTTTTCATCCACGTCGGTTGATTTTAAGTTGAAAAGATTTTGTACAATTTTGGTCAGTCCCCGTAGATCTGAAGCAATAAATTTATTGAATTTCAATATTAGGCTCAAACTGCTTTTCTCAATGAATATGTAATTCCGAATGATAGTCAGAGCATAATATGAAATTTGTAAAGTTCGTCACTTAGGATTTATGGTACGCGATTTTCTGAATAACGACCCGCTCATGAGGATATCAAATTATTATTACGTTTAGGAGTCAAAAAAGTGCGAAAAGTACAGCCGTTATAATTGATGTTAAATATCATAATATCATTATTAATCGCGATTAATAATTTGTGTGTCCATTTTCTTCTTAAATATGAATAATACGCGACACTCAACATGACTATAGGAAGTCGATCCCCAATCGTCTCGTTGCACAAACCAGCTGTTACGATGCAAGATTATTATTCGCGTTACGAAATTCAACTTGAGCGCAATCTAACGTTCAATCTACGGGATGTAACGTAAGCTATTTGCTACATTCATGTGATTCTTCTTTTTTTTATTTATCGACTATCAGTTTTTCAAAGATCAGTCGGATCACCGAACCCCTTATACCGTCACTCTCCATAAACGATCGTGCTTTATCTACTGTTCATATGAAACGTAAAAAATATATATATATATTATATATAGGAATCTCAAATTTGAATTTTGCCTGATAGCCCTGAATCTCAAATGTATCAATTTATATATGTATACATTATATATATATATGTGTGTGGGTATCAGGTGCGCGGACCAGTCGCACGGTATTTCAACCGAATAAACATATCAAAGGTCTTATTACCTCTCGTGGTTGAGAATATCTGAATTTAACTACTCGCCCTGACCACATCTGCCGATATAAAGTTTCGGAGATTTCGCAAGAGCGGGGGCGTATTCCCGCGCGATGTCGCACGAAACTGAAACCCCGCGGGCGATAATAATAAGAAATCTGATCTCTGCCAAATGTGCCCTGCTATCCGAGTGGAATATATATATATATATATATATATATATATATATAGATATACTTGTATATATGTATACACATGCATAAACGTATATACAGATATGATAAAAAGTATAAAGGACGTGAGAGGATTCCAAGAATGACTTGGAATTCGAACTATAATCGCGCATAGCCCGCGTCTTTGCAAAGTAAACTCATCTGGTTGGTACGTTATTGCCATGTTCCACGTGTCTATCGGCATTCACTCCATCCACGTCAGTAACCGCGTATTCATGCGTCACTCCCTCTCTCTTCCTCTCTCTCTCTCTCTTTCTTCTTTCTTGTCAATTGTTTTTGCAATTAATTCCTCTTAAAATGTCGCGTAATCTCGAGGTTTACCAAGCTACGAGTTTCAAGTACACTCGACAAAGCCTTTGGCGTAAACGCTATAAACCGAACGACGCATATTCATCTCTCGTCTCATTAGCGTAGTACTCGAGTTTTTCCGAGATTTCCATGCTGTGTCTTGCATCATCTACGACGCATCATATGCATATACCGAGAATCATGAACGACCATCATATAATGAACATTTTGAAGGCACGTATTGGTCGGATCAACGAAAGTTCGAATAATAATGCAGCCTCGAGATTTGGTTGGAAAGACGAATACTGACTCGACGAGATACGGCAGGATACAAGCTTTGTAGAGGAAAAATTTGGGTTTTGAACAACGTAAATCTTGAAAATTTTTCGTAACTTCTTTTTTTTTTGTAATTTTGAACGGAAATCGACTTTTCGTTAAAATGGACTTAGTGCTGAATTAAAAAAAAACACCTTTCTTTCTTATAGAGCAAGCTGTTTTGGTTAATTTTTTTTTTTTAGTTTTCAATGCCAATGTATTCAAAATGTGCCAAAACGTCGAGAAGCATGACTGCTAGTAAAGCATGACAACTCCCTTATTTACTGTGATTTTTATACAAAGTCATGCAGTGACTCAGATCTTATGTCATTTTCAATTTTTCGAAAAATGGTCATACTCGCTCTAACTACTACAAATTTTGAGAAATCATGAAAATTTTTTTTTTTTTTTTTTACATCAATGGAAAAATTGACGACAATCGATATGGTTCGACATTGAAAATTTGTAAAAAAATCAAATATCAAGGTACATCGATGAACCGAACGTCAATTTGAAGCTCAAACGGTTGTGAAAAGAATAAGCACTGACCAGAGTTTTAATAACTCTTCCGGGAGGAAGAGAGTTACAGCAATTTTAGTGAACCCCATAAAATTTCGGGAAATGAAAACAAATGTTCAATTTTCGTTTTTTTTTTTTTCGTTTTCATATTTTTGCTCCAGACTAAGGGATTCGGACTCATCTCGGGGGTGTTCTCGAGTAGACTAAGTTTTTCTCAGTTTCTCTAAGTTTGTTCTGTTCTCAAGTTTGTTGAGATCAGTTTTTCTGAGTTCGCGAGGTAAATGCAATTAAAATTCAGTAGCCACCTCTATCAGCCAGGTTTTCCGCAGTTTTCCTGTGCCCACGTGCAAATGCATTAGAAAAGACTGGCTGCGGACAATAATCTGGGGCGTCTCGCGATATAGAAATTTAAATGGAAATAAATGGGAAAGGACGTAAAAACTTGAAAAGTTATACAACGAAACCAGTAATGAGAAAAAAAAACCGATACAAAGTACGATAAATAAACAACTGGGTCATTTCACCGTGGATAAGATCGAACGTATGAGCATATCTTTCAGGATCAACGACGAGAACAATTTTTTTTTTCTTCCGAATAGGTACTATAATACGAGAGTGACATACACACACATACAAAGATGAAACACCTATATATATATAGATATTAATCGAGCGTGTATAATGGAACGAATGAAAATGGAGCCGTTGGACAAAACTGATCCAGCGCGGCTATTCCGATGTGTGTCCGCGGGTTATAGTACACACATTGCGGAAAGTCTCGTCGTGGTCCATCGTAAGCTCCGCTGCCGCGCAGTCAGACTTATGTGGCGCCGGAGTGTAACGGGCTGACGCAACACGTACGGGAGTACCGCGGAGGATAGAGAAAATAAAACCAGGAGAGAAAGAGAGAAACAGGAGATACGTCTTCAGACGGGAACACAAGAGGGAAAACGAGAAAAGTATAGCCAAACACGTCATCGCATTCATGATTTACAGGAACAGGAACAACGAGAATTCTCTCTGGTGCTGGATATTTACAGTACCTTCTCGCTATTTTTGATAACAACAAACACGTACCATCGCCATCGAGCGCTCGACGCTCCCACTCATTGAACGATACTCTATTTTTCAAGATTTTTCATCATTCGCTCGGCGTTGAAAAAAAAAAAACAGTACATTCGTTTCTCTTACGAATTATTATTACCTGAGATAGATTTTGAGAAAATTTTACAGGCTACAGATGAGCTATTATATGACAAATCATGAGCAGAAAGTTGCTAATTTTATTTTTCTCTTCGATTTACCGCCCAGATTTAAGACGCTTCCAGAGTCAGCCATCTTGAAAAATTGAAAATTTCGAAATATAACAAATTGTGGACGAGCCGCGTGTTTAAAATATCACAAAACCCTAACAGTCGTATTGACAACCGACCACGGTATGTTAAACTTTTGGTATAATCGAAATCCCAAACGAAAGTGCGTTCCAAGTCTTCCTGAGCCCACGAGACAAATCTTGACCCTGCACGGCTTCATTTAGTTCCCAAGTCTCCGGTTTCGACCCCCAACTTTGGCACAGATTAGACAAGCCTGAACAAAATTAACTTGGATGCCTAAATAAACCCCGACTTGGCCCAACTTTGGCACAGATTGGGCAAGCCTTAACAAAATTAACTTGGATGCCTAAATAAACCCCGACTTGGCCCAACTTTGGCACAGATTGGGCAAGCCTTAACAAAATTAACTTGGATGCCTAAATAAACCCCGACTTGGCCCAACATTGGCACAGATTGGGCAAGCCTTAACAAAATTAACTTGGATGCCTAAATAAACCCCGACTTGGCCCAACATTGGCACAGATTGGGCAAGCCTGAACAAAATTAACTTGGATGCCTAAATAAACCCTGACTCAGCCCCAGTTAGGCAACAGTGAGGAAGCCTCTATAGGGGATGCCCTGTTGATGCCCATAAGGGGCCTCTTTTTAAATTGGGACGCCCTAACAATTTTCTACACGGGCAAGTACCTTTCTTTAAATCCCAAGTGCCCGGTGCAGATTGTCCTCAGCCTTCTTTGGGATCTGAAGGTTACTTGGGGTCTGCAGATCCAAAAAGAGATTTAGTAGGTCTATGTCCGTCAGATATTGGGTATCAAAAAGAGGTTTAAGAAGGCTAATGGCGATGAAATGCAGTGAAAGGAGGGTTACCGACAGCAACGAATTCCGCAAATAAGACCTAGTAAGTTCAAAGGAAATTAGCGGCTCGTGCATTATAAAGGAAATAGGTTTTCGAGCATTATCAGAGGGCTGAAATTTTGACCCGGGATCATAGTCGAAAATGAATTTAGCAATTTTAATAAAATTTATATATACATTTTTGTGTAGAAACAAGATAATGCCACAGGAGTCGCACACAAATATACTTGACGCAAAACTTGCCTTTACACATCGGAGATGTTTCATTTCATTTTTTTTTTTTTTTTTTTCAATTCCTGGGTACGATAGTAAATTCAATAGATGCATTAATATGCGTATGGTATCCACAAGGCAATGGGGGAGGGGCAAGCATACATAAATGTCCAAGGCATTTGAGATCCCTAAAAAAGAAGATGGAAAAGAGAGAGAGAGAGAAAGGGAAAAGGCTACGCAAAACTGTAGCTTTAGGGCCTCGCGGGATGTACGAAGCTGAGGTAATAAATATCGTGCGATTAGATCTCTACCGAAGAGGTCTCTCGTAGCTGCAGCAGCAGCAGCAGCATCTTGTGTCTCAGGGTTGCTCGGATGAAAGCGAGGGAGCGACTATTAATCACTCCATGTTAATCAAGCTGACCGCTAAGTAGGCCGTACTGTGGCATTAAAGCGCTTTCGAGATCTTGCCTGGAGGACCATCGCTCTATCTTCCTCTATCGCCCCTCTCTCTTTCCGCGAGAACTCATTCTCGCTTGCATATTAGTGATATACACGCATAAGACTTATCGAACGGTTTATATCGTCATTATCGTGTGTATATGTGTGTTCTCCACGCTCCCGAAAACTATATTTCGGGCATTCCACATGAAGCCATTTTTTTGGCCCGGAGAGCATTTTCAAACGGTTTAATTCTAAGGAAGACACTTTTTTTATAATTCCAGTAGTATTACTCACCATTGAAGAGGTTCTTCCAGTAATCGCTAGTCAATGCAAAGTAAAAAAAAACAATAATACGCTACCCGTATTATACAACGCATGGCTACGAAATGGAAATTGTTTGCATTATTGAATAAGTATTACTCGTATCATTAATAGCTAGCTGAAAAAACAGCTTCGTATGAATGACCTGCTGGCGCGATGTCATCTTCCTTTGCTGACTCAAATGGCTGACTCAACTACATTTTTTATAATTTTTTACACTGTCACCAAATATCTTCGTTATAATTTCAGCTAACATAGTATTTCTTTGATACATTAGAAACTTAAAAATGTAATCTATTGTATATCCAAAGAATACAAAATATGTATAAATTTAAAGAGGCTTTGCAATACCTGTGACTGTTGGAAAAACATCCTTAACGATTTAAATGATTCCGAATAAAATGTTCTCGTTCTAACAATCGCTCGGATTCAAGTGGATCGTCCTACGTATTGATATACAAGGATAGATAATCTGGCAATCGATGCACACGAATATATAGTATAAAGCCTCGTGTGTGGTTAGCCTTTAGCCTCGTCAGGCCTCCTCTATTGCTCGAAGATGTAACTTATTCGGTATTCATTTTTATAGGTATGCGTGTGTGTTACCACCCTTAAGCCACGACCTACCGCAGACCACCGGGCACGCGTTCCTTTCTCATTTTTGAGAAATTAATCGGGACTAATTGCCATGCCCGGTGCTCGCGGCTAGATGGACCGAGAATGGAAATACGCACCACCCTGTCTCATGCTCTCACTAGAGTTATGGCGCTCGTTTAAAGTTCGCGCATAGTCCAGCAATTCTCTCTCTCTCTTTCTCTCCCCCCCCCCCTTTCCACTTTGCGCTCCCGCGCAGCCTCTCGGCAGCATCACGGCTGCAGAAAGTATGCAACGAAGCTCTTACTAGTTTTTTTTCTCTCATTTTTTATGTGGCAATCATACAGTGGCATTTCTTTAATGCGTAACTTAGAAAAAAGATATTCGGTTGATGGAGAATTTATTTTTCGATCACTTCTTTCAGGGCCATATTTTAACGGTTTCATGACTGAAAAAAGCAATCAAATCATGACGAAGATAAAGCGAGGAATAAAAAAAAATCTTAGAAATTCATAACGAATGAAATGTTCAGTTCCAATGAATGTTGTGTATGAACGAAACAAAAAAATGCATTTATTAAAATCTCAGTTTTGTTCAAACGTAATCGAAACCATTGCTGGCATTTTGATCGATCAATTTTTCAATTGAAAGTAATCGGTTTGACTTTACTATTCACAGAGGTATCTATTCCTCAAGCTCTTTCTTATCTATATCGTGATTTCATCCGCGCACTTCCCGATGTTCACCGTAAAAAATTTACGCTTATTTGTGCTACGGGGATGTTCATAGATACTCGGATTTTTTATCGCCCATATATATATATATATATATATATATATATATATATATATATATATATATATTTATAAAGTTTCGAGAAACCGTGATAGAAAAATTTCAAAAAGTCCAAAGTCGTGTGTATACGTCTGCTGCATATATACAAATATATTTATGTGCGTTTGTGTGCAGAGCTTTCGGCGATAAAAAAAAAAAACCTGCCAGTACCCGCTTTCTGTCTATCCACCGTTATAATGCACACCTCGACGAGAACAAATGTAAAACTTCCGCGAGTCGATGCGTCGAGAACGGGGGTTGGTATGAGGGCGGTGTGTGTGGCTCAAACATCCCCGGAGGGTTTCGGGAGAGGTGAATGAAAACGTGGGATGGAAAAGGAGGATAACCGCGAGGAAGGAGGAGAGAGGTCTTTATGGACTTGTTTGTCCCTGCAGTGTGGAGAAAAGCTCGCGCGAAATCCTCTCTCGCCCCTTCGTCCTGCATCCCTTTCAGAGTTTTCCACGAATTATTCGAAAAGTTCGATTCTCGCCGACGCAGCCACGAGCGGCAGTCTCGGACGATTGAACTGCTTTTATCTCCATCTTTCTCTTTCTGTATATATAAATTTGTGTACATATATACATATACATATACATATATAACGTTATCCCTCTCGTTTGCAAGTAATAGTACTTCGATTGGCGATCTTATACAACTCCAATGAAGTATCCGAGCTCTGAGTCAGGGTTCAACAAACCCTGCTACAAATTCCTCCCCGAATGAATCACGCTTATGCACTTGCATCGAACTTGCACCACCTGTTAGGTGAGCGACTTCATCAAATATTGACCAGCATTTGTAACGCGAACTCTATGATTTGGCTGTGGCTCGTTAGTACTTATTCCTCCGTTTCGCGTGCTCATCAAATTATCGACTTTTTAGAAACACTCGAAAAACATGTTTTATTTCAAATGTCGATACCCGGAAAATAATTTCCATCGCTATTACGTGGAGATATCTCAGCTTTTCAAAAATACCAGAAACAAAATAATTTTTAACAACAAACTGCCCTTTACCGGTTTATCCAAGTTTTTTTCTTTTCAATTCTCGTTTCAGTAATCAGTAACGATAATATCGATGGGACACCTTCTTTCTTAATGAAGAACCGAAATTTCAACACCTCGCATGCTCGTTTCACACAGATTTATCCTAAAAACCACTTAAAGCGCGTCTCTCACGAAGCGTTCACACCGAATTGATTAACTCAAAGAATATCAAAGAGTAAATAACGTTTCAGGGTATTAAGAAAATACGTGCGCGGATAAATCTGTCCGTAGCTGAAAGATACTCTCGGAATCCAGTGAGACTCGTGGTAAAATTATTGTCCACGTAACCGTTGGAGTTGAGAAGTATCTCACCGGTGGACTTTTGTTTTTCTTTTGGGCGGAAAAGATAGGACCGTGGTAGTCGTCGCCTGTCTACGTGCACCCACAAAGTAACTTTAGATTGTCGTCGGGTTCAAGAAACACACACACACACACTTACACACATATCAAAAGACCGAATTCTCAACGACGAAGATGTTGCTCGTCGCCGGTTTGACCGTACCGAAAGTCCAAAGTTTTTCGTCTCCCGATTAAGGCCCTGCGCGATATTCCCCGAGCTAAATAACCCTGTAACGTCACATTGTGAAATTGCGATGGCCCGAAAATTTCATATTCATTTGGCGTTATGAACAAGCACGAACCATCCCGGACATCACAGAGTTTTCCCTCCTGCCTCTTATTCGCGGGATCAACGTCCTAATACGTACGCGTATAACGCATGTATGGACACAGATACACACACACACACACACACAAACGCGCGCGCGCGCGCGCGCACTATCAATACTCGCTCGATCGTCTTTTATCTCATAGGTGATTCCATGCTCTCGCTTTGCCCCAGGACCTAGAGAAAAATACCCTTACTACATATATATCGACTGTTGGCGAACAAAAGGGCGTAATCCACATGGATTCACAGGCAATCCTTTATACGGGCTGCGCCCCTTTTGTTACTCGCTGGCAATCGACGTATATATCTATGACAGCCTCTGGGAGGACGGTTTTTCGACGTGCATCACCATTAACGTTATCGCACGCAGCATTATTATTGGAAGCCAAAAGTGAAAGAAAGAAACAGAAATAGAGTGAGAGAGAGAGAGAGAGAGAGAGAGAGAGAGAGAGAGAGAGAGAGAGAGAGAGAGAGAGAGAGAGGAAGATCTATGTTTTATCGTCGTCGAACCTCACAACCGCTCCGTTATATACCTATCCGGGATGGAGAACTTTCTTTTTCTCAATTTCCCCTCGTGTCTCTCTCGTCTATTACGACCAAATACGCATGATGTCCCAAACGACATAGTGGTTACTAACGACGACGAATCATATCGTAGACGCGCAAAACGACGATTCTTTCGAATATTACAGTTTGAATGGTTTCTGTCTGCACGTAATATCATCCGTATGCATCCATACTGCAAATATTTCATGTAGCGTATAACGATTTAAAAGCTTGACATATAATCTGGGCGAATTCACATTGTTAGTTGGAATCGAGGAAGCGAGAAAGAGAGAGAGAGAGAGAGACGGAGTGTGTTCTCGATCATCGACTCTTCCCACATATATTCAAATATATCGAAAATATCGAGCACCAATTGGCAAGAATCCGAGACAACTTCACGTTCATGCGCAGCTGATACTACAATCCATTGTGGCGAAAGACACGATTGGACGAGTGGAATGAGAATACGATTGGAATTTAAGCGATGCAAGTTCGCGAACGTTACTGTCCACTCTATGTGTGCCATATATCATAACTGGTCCCTTGTCTATGATCTGTATATAGGTATACGCGCCTGTTTTTGTATATCTATATATATATATATATATGTGTGTGTATACAAACGTTAATATGCATGCACGCCCATATGCAACGGTATTTATTATCCTGCCAACTTTTACTCTCCTCTGCAGTTTATTGTCTCTCTCTCGTATCACTCGTTTGCAATATAATGGATATATGGTAAGTACATTCTGTCTGTTCTGTACATCAACGATACGTATTAATCCGAAGCCTCGTTCACTTATCCAAACTCCCCTCCCGCATGAAATGCGAGAAACTATAGATCATGTCTAACTAATCGGCTGCTTGCGATCGAATGCAACGCTCTCTCTCTCTCTCTCTCGTCTAACAATTATACGAGAGACGTTCGACAACAGATGTTAAAGTTGATTCATGAATAGCTGAGATATCAGATGGTATATGTATAGTTTACGCGATAATTTATGGCAATTCACTACTGAGCACGGGATGCCGATGATTTGCAGAATTAAAAAAAAAAAATCTCTATTCATCTGAAATATAATAATTTATTTCAACGTCGTCTTTCATTGATCCTTTGATCTTTTAAGTTTTCATTACTCTTCAATCAACCGCCGATAAAGGATAGCTCCGATCTCGAGCTACCTGTTTACCTGTTCATCCTCTTGTAATTCGCTGACCTTTGATCAAATAAAATCGAATAGGTATAAAATCCAAAGTCTAATCTAAAGATTATTTCTGTGCAAAGTTCAACTCTCGATCGGCCGATTTATCAAGAAGTACTGCAAAGTCGAAAATTTCGATGGGTCTGATCGTAGATTGTAGGTACCCCTCCAGTAATCCATGTGTAAATTCAACTCGGTAAGAATTTGTAAAATTATTAACAATATTTTTCAAACCAACGACATTTTAGTCTAGAGTTTATAAACGAAAAAAAAAAGTTATATTTTATTTATTATTTTCATATCTCATTTCTATCGGGAGCAGCCTGTTGTGTTCATTAGAAGGTCTAACCTGAACGTCGTCGATTTGGCGCAAGATTTTGACGTAGTACTTGGCTTGATGTTATAGTTGCATGTTCGCTGCGTTGCCGAGAAATCTTCATTCGCTCATTCTCTCGCTTTGACTCGCTCGTAACACGCGTATGTTGGCCCACCGATCGTGCAACATCTCGTGAAATTATTCCACTCACGCCGACGGCTAAGGCAGTCTTTATGATATACGAGCGAACTTAGGATAGCCAGTCTTCAGCGAGAGGACGTGTTGTACCACCTACACGCCTGACCCATGACCGAGGCCGAATATTGAATCATTTTAATACCACGTTGGCGCCAGACACACACACACACACACACACACACACGCACAAACATTGAATTTTCAAATTTATTGATAAAGAAAAGAGAAAAACACATGTAAATATACCGTAAGTTACTAGATAGCACGTATTAAGGAGGTTCACCAGGTAGAGCAAAATGCACAGAAAAATCTGAATTTTTCATCACATATTCACTATTACTGTATAAATCTACCTGAATTATTTGGAAATTTTTACCTACAGCATTCACATGAAAATTTAGTGTCTTATGAGGCTTTTTTAACACGCTTTCTTATGGCGTAAGCAGAAATTGCAATGTCGCTCAACAGATTAATAAATTTTTTAATTTCACGCATTTTGCAGACAAATTAGACATCACATTGCAACATCAATATATAACGAATACCAGTGGAATGATGGACAAGACTTTATACATACTTCCTCGTTCATCAACATATTTTCCAGAGTTTAATGAAACTTCCATGTAGGGTGACTGAACCAGTGAACAAACAGGCTTAGTATTTTAATTAAACGGCAGAGATACGATTTTATTATTGTAAAGAATTTTGTATTTATAATTAAGTGAAAATTCTGAGAAAACATCTAGTAGTGATATTATTTGACGCTGTGAAAGATTTGCGATGCTATGGATTTTTTTTTCGTACTTGGGGCGCATATTCATAAGAGACAGCCATGTTTTGTTATAACCATCTGAATGTGCATCGAATATCAGAATATTCCATATTATCACCTGGATAAATATTTTTAAAAGATATGTAATACATTTTTCAACGTTATACATTACTAAGCTTCAATTATATTAATAAATTTTTTGTCAAAAACCCAATATTGTTTGCGATATATGGCCGTTTATTCACTGGTCCAGCTTTCTAACCTATTTCCAGTGATTGAACGAGCATTGAAAAGGCTTTTCATAACCTCAAAACGCACGAGTATGATATAATATTAGTAGTTCTATTGTACGTTCATTCACTGGGGAATTGGTAATTTCGTTCATTATAATTTTTGTTATACAAAATCCTTGCGAACAGGGCACTTCAAATATTTTTTTTTATATTCTGTGAACATTGTTCTATAAGATATAATTATCTCATAAAGAAATTTGTAATAAGTTAAATTATACGGCTTTATCGAAATAGAAAAAAGGCTTATGCGTTCATTCACTGGTTCAGTCACCCTATACTACATCATGGAACAGAGGACTGGACGACTCACAGACAAAATTCAATTTTGAGATACGAGTCTGTTTCGATCGATTATATCGCGAATGAAATATGGAAAAATCGTTATAGAAAAGCCATCCTGAGAATGAAATAAGATACGATCTCGTCGAATCGATAGAAGAGACGATAATGACGACTCAAGCTTGTGGCATTTACATCGCAAAAAACAAACTGAGATGGTCCTATGCCCATTGGGTATGTTGCAACTTATGCCGCGATCTCCTCTACGTGTTGGGGACTATAATATGTTTGACGCGTGAAATTTTTCTTCCGTTCCAGCAATACGAGTAAAAATTGATCATTTGTCGATATTTTACAAACTCGCGAAGAAAGAAATCAATCGATTTCTTGCATACGTAAAATTACGCTCCATCATATTACTTACCTTTTTCCTAATGAAACCGTCGATGCTTGAGCGTTTTTGTAGTGCAACTCCCGTTTGACCAGATGCTTGAAGCAGTGTCTTTAATGTTGCTGTGCTGATCTTTAAAAATTTACCTTCCTGTAAAACTTGGGTACGATTCACAGTGCCGTTTTTGAGAAAAAAAAAAAATCGAAAAGTTGACGTGTTTCGTATAGACAAATTGCATTACCGTTTCGTATGGAAACATTAAAAATTTGGCACTTTTCTGCTTCAATTCAAAACACTGCTTAAACTATACGTAATATATACAGTAAAGTTACTCACAAATAATTTTCTATGTAACTAAACTCTCTAAAAAAAAGTCCGCGATGGCATGTATCTAAAATTAATAACTGAGGCATAGGAGGCGTTCAAAGTTGTGAAAATAATTTAACAAAAAACCATTTTCAGTAAGTGGCTTCATTTTAATTTAGTTATAAATAAAGTTTTTTTTAGGTCGAAATGGCTTTCTCGTTGTGTCCAGTTGACGTATGAATTTTCAATGCATTTTTAATTCAGCGCTAACTTTGCGATATGTAATTTAACAACTGATGGGTCTACTATTCTGCAATTTCACAAAAATCACACTTCCTCGTCACGCCACTTCGGACACCTCTCACTCATCCGCTATTGACTTTTCATGCATGCTGTCGAGGACCTTTTTATAAAAAATCTAATTCTCTACAAAATTGTTACCGTGCAATTTTCTCTATCTTGAATAGTTCGGGCAGCGTTTGAATTTGAACCTCGGAAAACATGAATTTTGATTTTTTTTGCAACATAAACGTTAATATTACAAAAATTTACAGGAGTATATTGCTATAATTTTTATACGTTGCTATATCAATGCTATTTACTATTTAATAGCGTTGAAACGAAACCTCACACTTCTAATTCTGATTTCGAGAACATAAATTGACTGGCCGAGATGAGTGAGGATCGTGTCCCGCAAACAATGAAAAATCTTTAAGATTCACGTATGATTTTAAAATTTACCAGAATATTCTCAGGGCCTTCATGATTATATACATTCGTTTACGATTTCACCCGTTCGTGAAGCCATCAGAAGTCAAAAGTCGAAATAACATTGAGCCGGAGAGGACAAACGTTGACTCGAGCCGATGGTATCAACGCGTTACCGTCCAATGGACTCCTTACCTTGTATATACGCTCGTTATGCCGCATAATGATGAGAACGAACCACAATACTCGACAAACCTTGCTGAATATAAGAACGTTGCATCGATCGTAGCTGCGTATTGAATCTCTCATCGGTAAACCAGCAGTGTGACACTCTCTGTTTAGCCAACGAATCAACGAACAGCGGTCACGACTTTGCGAGAAAAAAACAAAAATGCTAAAAGGAGTGCTGAAGGATGCGGGAGACGCGTGGAGCACTTTACTTCAAGTAAATTCCGTTTATTAACCAAAAAAAAAAAAAAGTCAGCGCTTCGATCGATCATCCGTATTGCATTATTATCCAGTTTTAGACACGATTATTGGTCGCATACACAAATCAGTGCACAAGTGTCGCTGGTATTTTTATTAATTTTTTTTTTTTTTTTTTTTTCATCTTTCCATTCCATTTAAACACAGAATCATTATATTCCGTGGAACAAGAGGACCGACAGAGAATCTAGCATCAGTACATTGATACGAATACGAAGTGATCGGAGAATCGTCCTTTTTCTTGTCTGCTGAGCTGTCGGTTCCTCGTTTCACGATAAACCTAAAGCTCGAAAATTTCGTCAATGATTCACGGCTGATGAAAGCACAGAGCATCCGTTGTCCTAAAGTTGTCGCCATTGTCTCGAGTCATTTTTAGATTCCAAGAGAACATAATAATCGTTTCTTTTGGGACATGAATAATTTGTTTACTGATAAATCGTGGTGGCGGTGACACCTTGGATACAAGGTCATGATAACAGTTCGGTGGAGTATAAACGGGCAGTGGGAAAATAAATGTGCGAGATTTAATGAGATGTTTGAAAACGTCGTTTTGCCAACGATCCGCTTGATCGTGGCACTGACCTGTCACACGGTCAGGTCGCAGTCGCGAGATTCTCCTCGAAAGTGTCAACGGTAAAGTCCAAATCCTTGTTAATTCCGGCGACCGCATCGTCATCAGCCGCAACTTCTACCTTCGGTTTAATCGGTATTTTTGCCTTTTTCGTCGGATTGAAGGGACCGCGTCCCTGCACTTCGGACTTGGGACGATCAAGTGATCTTCGAAGATTGGACAATCTTGGCGGTGGCATACGCGGCGGTGCCATGCCCGGTGGTGGCATACGCGGTGGTCCCATACCGGGCGGTGGTAGACGCGCCGATCTCATACCCGGCGGTGGTAGCCTAGGGGGCGCCATACCGGGCGGTGGTAATCTGGGCGGTGGCATTCCCGGTCCCGGCAATCTGTGGGGTGGTCCGACGATATTGAGGGGCGGTAATCTCGGCGGACCCGGCATTCCCGGTGGACCTTGGTTCCTCGGTGCGAATCGCGAACCGGGATAGGGGCCGCCTGGTCCGGGGGGCCGAATGGGCAGCATACCGTAAGCGTGAGGTCGGGGACCGTCGAGCCATCGGCCCGGGGGCGGAGGTGGTGGATGGGGCATTAGCCTCGGACCAAAAGCTCTTGGCGGCGGTGGTCCACCGTAGCCGAATGGCTGACGGGGCAACGGGGGATACTGACGTCCGTTCGCGAAACGCGGACGATGATCGTAATTCATCGGGCCCGTTGGTCCCATCGGATGTCGCTTCGACTTACCAACGCGCGTTTCCAATGTAACGCCCTTTACGTCGAGTTTCGTGCGCGGTACCTTCATCAATTCGGTCACGTAAGCTGCTCTCTCGATTGCATAGCCACGCGCCTTCTCAAAAGCTGAAATTATTCCCGCGAATATACGAATATATATATATATATATATATATATATATATATATATATATATATACAGTTCACATTGTGCATGATGATGATGATGATAATTCGTTCGCGGCGGACAGTATGTAAGCGCGTGTTTATGATGAGACTCCGTCGAAGGCATATAAACGTTGCGAGCGAGAGATTCACGGATGGAAATTTTCGGGGGAGAATGGCGAATGGGCGCGTGTAAGCGCAAAGATTGTGAACAACAAAACGAAACGCCGGGTCTCGTCTCATGATATTAAATGCTGTATATGCGCGCGCAGGGTTTTCTGCGCATATCGCGCGAGGGGCCCACGGCGCGAGAGTCACGAGTGTGCCTCCTCCGCGATCCTATCTCTTTCTGAATTATTGCGGGACACGGGGTGGACGGGGTTTTGCCGGCGATTCATAATGATCAGCGGGGCGGATTTCGAGAATGATTTCGTGATACTTGGAGACAAAGAAGTAAAAAAAAAAAAGTAAGAATTCGAGGCCGATAGGAGAGAGAAATTCGAGGTCGGGACCTTGGGACTCTTTTTTTTTTTTGCCATGAGATAGTGCTAAGAGATCGAGGGGAGCGGGGGGGAAGAAAGAATTTTAAAAAAACATTGGTTACCGTACCTTTTACACTTTTCTGTGGCTCCCAGCCTAATTGTTGTACGAGATATCTGTAAAAATTTTATCGTTGTTCGTAATTAGTTTACAAGCTACCACAAATACCCGTGCTTAGATGATCCCATTGGTACCGATTCAAGCCCATTGAAGTTGCTAACGAAAGCAATGAGATTTTTTGTCCATTAAATTGATGTCAATAGGGATTTCTAAGCAGGGATGTTGAACATTTTGTGCTTTGCTTACCGACAAATCAGGTAGCCCGTGCGATTGATACCATGAGTACAGTGGACTCCGATGAGTTGACCTAAAACCAAATTTTCCAATGTCCAAAGACCATTTCTTGTATCCTTACAATATAACTTATAATCTGCGACTATGATAAATCAAAAATCTCATATCCATGCCATGATTCCTACCCGTTAAGTTTCATTGAATGTCTGTATTAAAATATGTAACCAAGGGTGAGTAAAGCGCAAATCTCGAATTATACGAGAATCTCGGGGAGTGGATGATCGCTTATACGATTGCACGGATCATCAATTTAGCCTCGGACACCATAACGAAGGGTATCCCTACCTATCGCGCGCGGCTTCTCAGCAAGGGGCTGATTATAATATTATCGCAAATTGCTGGCAAAATCCGCGCGACGAATTCACGAGGACACGATTCATCACTGCGAATGCGCGCGCCTTGTTGCTTTCTTGGGTCAACTGTGATCATGACTTCGTACCTGCCCGCGATAAACCGTGCTGCGCGCAAAAATATACTTTCACGCGCTTTTCTGTACCTCCTTTTCTCTCTCTCTCTCTCTCTCTCTCTCTCTCTCTCTCTCTCTCTCTCTCTCCAAGTAGCTTTACAATGTAATCTCACCCTCTTACCGTAATGTCGAACTACTCGGATCAGCATCCATTTGCGGATTTCTTGTGAAAAATACCGACTCGTTACGAGTCAAGTAGGGTCACCGACGTGTTAAACCTCCTGACCCTCATACGTGCGAGGATCTTCTTACGATTTTCTTATTAGCGTTTGGCCTCATTGGAGCCTCTCCAGGCATCGGGTGAGATTTCTTCCCTACTATATACGCGAAATCTCATTGAGATGAAACGTTAAGTCGCGAGATGGAACGGTTGTTAGGAGCATACACGCGAATGTGTATCCTCTCTACCGAGCGTGTGCAGCCTTCGAAGTTGGCCAAAAACGTCGTTTTGCTCCCGGTGAATCGCTGCCCAAGCTCTTTTATCTTTCACGTATTACCGCGCAAGTGGGCACCGGGGAGTCTTTATTTCGTATATGGCTGACCTTTGTCTGGTTCAGGTCATTTTAAATGGCTGCTGAAAATACGAGGAAAGTCCGCTGATGTCGCAGATAACAGCGGAAGGTAAAAAAAAAAAAAAAAACCAGCAAGAGGACGGGACAAGAGGTGGGCAGCGATTTCACAACACAGGCGAGACCGCGAAGGTGCAATACAGCGCCGGTGCGTTTCGCGCGTGTAACTTGAGGAGGTCCGATCGAGCGATGAAGGAGAAAAAAAAAACAAGTAAACGAGAACGAGAAATACGAAAAATTCGTAAAGAACAAAAGAGATTCGAGGGTCAACGATCCTGCGATGAAAATCGAATTGTGAAAAATGGAATCTTATGCAAATGGGCTGCACGGTAAAACGACCTAAAGTACGAAGCACGATGATGCAGTTTGTGCATTTATTTGCAGCCTGAAAACATACGTTATAGGTAATGTGAGAATAGCTCTCGTTATGACTGTGAAGACACACTCCTGGAATTCGCAAACGTTACGACGATTATCCTTCCATTTAATTCCCATCTTACGCGAGGTTATTTCGTCATGGCTTCAAGATTTTTGCATGTCGACACGCTCGTAATTTGTGCTTACGGAACGAAATAGAGAGAGGGAGATGCAGTCGCGTGCAAGGGTGAGAAGAGACACGCGATTGCATATTCTGTTAAATGCGCATAAGTTATTCTCGGAAAATATCATCATCCGACGCGAATGTGGAGCATATGAGCACGCGTCGTCAATGCTCACACTAGTCGACATTAGCGTAAGCGACAACGCGAATCAGTCGATTTTACAAACTGCATATTGTTGGAATTCACGGAAATTTCTTTGCGAGACTTTCTAGGCTTTTAGATTTTTTTTTTAAGGAGGATGCTCCGTCAGTTGCGGAAGGGAAAAATCGGGAAAGGGTCGCTTGTGCGCGGGTTGCCGGGCGAACAGCGTTCAAGAGAGAAAGAGAGAGAGAGAAAGAGAGAGGGGTTATACAATACGAGCCTTCTTATTTTTGCAATTTATTGCAAAGTCGTGAACAATTATTTGGATCCATTTGCATCCAATTTTTTAAGTTTTTCGTTTGTAGTTATTAACAGTTGCATGAAATATCGTATGAGTTTGCTATGCGGCCCGTGTATGAAAGTGCAAATTCAATAATCAATTACTAGACAACCAACGTATATACATGACCAACTTGAAATTTTGCACAGCAGATACGCGATTTCCGAACAGACGATTATCCTTAAAAAATTTCAACGATTTCTTAACGTTTTGATGTTAAGGAGTACCCTCCTTAAAATGTCCTTTGCGTTTATCCAAAAATACGACACGCTCGTGTGATCGGTATAACGGCAATGAAGAATCCAAGTCATCATACTCGGACATTAATTTTTTTCCTTAAGAAAAAAAAAGCATCCTAGCAAAAAGAGAGACCATAGTTATTGGCTCACCACTCGAAAAGAATATCCGTGCGTGGTTTGTTTCTCGAGGCGGTGATATCCCGCTGTTCTCGATTCGAAATCAAAATATCGCTCAACGGGAGCCGAGAGAATCGCTGCAGGTCCGTTTGCCGGGATTTAATACGTAATATCATATCGGGGCGCCCGAGTTCGTGAATCGCAGAGGCGGTGCCATCAATTAGCCGGGAGACCTCGATTAATTCGGTTCGAGGGCCGTTCGTTGCCTCTTGTTCTTGCTGTATCGTCGACAAATGTCTATTATATCGCTCAAAGTCGGAAAGGCGTATGTCGTGCATCGTTTAGCACCAATGACTCTTGGCTTTTCGTCGTAAATGTAGAGGAAGGAGGGGGTCAAAACGGGCCACACGGAGCAAAGTGGGTCACTTTCGAAAAATATATAATTTTATGTGAATATCGTAAATCCTAGGATGAAATATTGAAATTTAAAGACGGCAGTGTCTGGTTCAATGCAAAAAAAAAGGCGATTTTTTTTTTTAATTTCAAGAGAGCGGAGTCACGTAACGGCCATTACGAATTTGATGTCGAAAGGAGCGAATAGCGAAAAATGTTCGGGCTCTTTTGGGCTCTTTCAACCTCGCAACTCAGCAAACTTTATTTTTCCTAATTTTCCGTGAGCTTCCGTCAACGCCATCGCATGAGGGTAGTACATGAGGGTACGGGGAAGCTGCAGGAAACTCAGAGATTCAGTTTGAATGAATTATCCGTATTGGAAACGAAAGATATCATAAACTCCGAATAAATAGGGTCAGACATATTTAATTAGAGCTGCAGAGAAAGCTTAAATGGAAAAGAGCTTCTTTGAACATGAGTGAATATCATTAAAATCCTCGTCAAGTTACGCTTTTTTTTCCCCAATAAACATCAGGCGCATCGAGTAACAACCAGCCTGTTACAGGGAGGAATATAACTTTATGCGAATTTGTTTCTTCAACCGTTCAACTATGGCAACCTCTTCTCATTGACTTTTAATGCAAGCGCTGCGTTACGAGTATCCCCCAAAGGGACATGATTAATGTTGACGACGTGAGGCAAAAGGTGACGAGGCTCGCAAATAGCCCTAGGTGATGTGGGCACGGACGCAATTTTGCCATTGTCGGTGTATATAATATGAGAACAAGACTGGCAGTTATCTCTCGGGACTTCTGGCCTCTGGTAGCATCATCGAGCTTATAAAAACCAACAAGAGGCACGGCCAACAATAAAAATACGTGTGGTAAAGAGAGATAAAGAGAGAGAGAGCCCGAGCTGTCGAAGCAATGCCACACGATGTGGGGACACGTTAATGTCCGTTCGTCCATCCCACGGTTGGGTACATAAACATGAAAATATCGCTGCCGGTCGTTCTCCCTTCGCCCTTCAACGGTCGCAACAAGATACGATGGGCATTTCGAGCGCTCGATTACTGCCGATCTAAATCAATTGAACGTTCCGCCGATATTCAACGGACAGTGGCGCTATATTTGCAGTTTACGCATCGGGACCCTCATATATACATTCCCAAGAGTCTCTCCGCTGCTACTGCATAATGTTAAGCAAAAAATTTTCGTTTTTCAGATGGAGCTGTCTTATTCGCAATAGCTACTTCAAGGATATGCGAGCGTGAGCGATATCAGGCGCCCTAATCTTGCTAAAAATTCTCATTCAAGGATGTATGTGTCAGCTAAGTCGATTACTACTTTTCTGCTTGAAAATTTTAGATGTTACAAAAGACGGTATGTATCATTTTTTAAGATTTTTTAAAAAAATGTTGTCCATGTGAATGCTGAGGTACACGAGCTCAAAGTGAGACATTTAACATGAAATTCGTACAGCAGCAGCCCGTGGAAAATGGCATTTATTCTGGAAAATCAAGTATTTCCTGACTACTTTTTGAGTTACAAAAATGTACCAACGCAACCCTGTAATGTTTAAGACACGTGCGGAAGAAGAAAAATTGTAAAGTGCCCACATAATAATATACTTTCCAAAATATTAAAGAGTTAAACTTCGCGTTATGAAAAGAAAGCATTTATGTCGCGGGCACGCAATTCTCCTGCGCAGTTTGCCTCTCACGTCACCGCAGCATCGCACTTTCCCCCTCCTTACATCCTAACATACATCCTTAACTCAATCGTTTACATTAATTTAGTCGTTGACCTCTAGTATTTTTTTTTTTAATCATTATAATCAGGAGAATTCAATGAACATTCATCACCTTTAAAATCGCTTTCATCTGACCTCTAAATAAATTCGAAATATGAAGTTACCGTGGTGCGCGGCGTATCAGCAAACAAACGTTAAACTCCCAAACTCTTGTATATTAACTTTCCGTTTCAAACGATCGTTGACGAATCGTGAAATTTTACCATCACAAAGTTGTTGCGTGTCCAAGTGCAAAATACAAAAAAATAAAAGTCGCCATGTGATAAAAAAAAAAAGAGCAAGGCTCATATTATATTCTTATAACGATAATATATACTCGTCTCGTACTTTTTCCTTCATTTCACCGCTTCATTTTTTCTTTATCCTCATCTTCGTTCCCCGTCAATGTCTCACGCATTTACCGTGAACCATAAAAATATTCATCCAACAAAATATCCACGAGAACTTTGATCCGAATTTTCCGATGAGAAAGCGCGAGCGAGAGCGGGATATCGTTGATTTTAGGGGTTACGCGTGGGTGTCTTTGGGTGAAAGCGCTTTTTAGCCGGAGGCAAAATTATTCAATCATCCAATACGCGTGAGCCTTCGCGAAGCATTATCCAGATATAAATATATGACTCGCTATTACTCACAATATTGGACAAGTTTGAATTGATCGTCAAAAGGTTTTTTTTATCATTTCTGCTGCTCGATTTTCGTGCAAGCGATGAATATACGAACAAACAAAAAGTGAAAAATATCATCTGTACAATTTTCATGGTCCGAAAAAGTTTCGGCCGCTGATGGTTCTGTGCGCTGGGGTGGAGGGGTTATGGTAATTGGAAGAAGAAAAGTAGTCGAGGGAAAAATTCTCGTCGACCAAAACTGCCATATATGCTTTCACATCTATAATGATGTATATATATATATATATATATATATATATATATATATGTACGTTCAATGTCAGTCGATATTGTCGCTTTCCGGTCTCATGGCAATTCTCCGGTTTCTCATAGCTCCGGACAATCTTTTTCTCCCGAATATAGAGCTAGCTTTTCGCAAACGAAAAACATCTCGAGGGAAAAGTTCTCGTATTGTCACGAAACGTTTCGAGTGCTCTCGGAGGGGGGGGGGGGGGGGAGGGGCTGAACTCTCCGAGAAAAGTCTAGTGATATCGGACTCGCTGGATGCCCAGCAGAGCCCTATACTATTGATAAATGCTAAGTAGCATGAACGGGTGCTATGCATTTTTTGTTCGGACATTGCGTTTGCCTTTTTTGCTGCCACGTATCGTCCTGAAATTCCTCGAGAAGTGAGCTCCGATTGAACCAATACCCACCGAGCTGCCAACGAGTTTACTATACGCACATATATATACGTTGGATTCTACTTACTGATTCTTCTAATACGATTCCTTATAGAGGAATTCCTCATAGAGGAATCATAGAGAAAATTTTATCATCTGAAAACATTTTTCATGAATCGCTCAAGAGTTTAAGATTTTTTTTATTTTCGATTTTTTTATATTTCGAATGTTTATGAAAAATTTTACAAATTTTCTGCAATTTTGATGGTGAAAACGTGAATTTATTTTGTAATAACGTTGAAAATTTTGAATTATTAAAATCTAATTCGCGGAAAAAGCGTGCAAATTATAGAAACATGCACATTGCTTCCTCATTGTTTTATCTCGACCAAAAAGCCTTTGCTCTATGAGGACGCCAAAATTTAAAACCTCATATAGAGACAGCTCCGGGGTTGCGATAAAACAATGTGAAAGCAATGTGCAAGTTTTAAATATTCACGCTTTTTCAATGTCGAATCCAACTATAAGGTCAGCTCAAATTTTGCCTCTGGGACTGTTTTTTTTTTCTCAAACTCGTGGCAAAAAAATTCTTGGCAAAAATTTACGTTGCGCTTCGTGAAAATTCTTTGGCATTTGTTTTAAAGGAAAACTTCGACCGCTGGCTGTAGTGTAACTTTTCGCAGGATTCGAGCGTGTTGACTTTTTTTCATGAAACTGCGTGCAGCACTTCACCGCAACGCTTAACTTGAAGATTCTGATTGGACAGCGAGAATTATATAATCGTGGAAGCCAGCGTAATCGATGTCGAATCACAAGATCATTCAATTTTTATGAAGCTTTTGACAATCGAAAGTTATCGAAATCGTTGATTTACAATCGCGAACGAAAAATTTCGAAATTCAAATTTTGTGGCGTGTCGATTATTCGAAGCCCATCGAAGAGCAAAAAAAAAATAATTCGATTCGAACGAACGAATCGTATAGTTCTCACGGGGTTTTTGCGATCGATGATTTCGGATGTTGTGGCAAAATTAAAAATGGACGATCATAAACAACGAAACAAAGTTAATGGTTTTTGAGATTATGGATTTTGGCAACGAAATTCCGCGTTTCTCATGGAGTCAAAGTTACTATAATCAACTAAATTCAAGTGGATCGGTGAAAACGGTTGGCGAAACAAATATGTACAATAAATACAATGATAATATATCAATATTTTACGACGATAATTCTATAATAATAACAATAATATCGTCTCCTAAAACTTTCCAATAGTGTTACGATCAGCTATCGTGAATTGAACAAATCGCATTAGTTGTTTCGCCATCCGATATCCTCGAATTACTTGAACGTTATGTATACCAATTGATTTTGTCAAAAACGGTTTGTTTATTAACAATGGTTTATTTATTAACGGTCATTATTCGTAATCCGCGTGCACGAGTTGAAGGGCTATTTCTCGAAATAATTCCTCTACGGCAATATCACCGCAAGTTTAGCGACAGTCCAATTTCTATTATAACCTGTATATATGTTATCAATGGCAGTCCGTGCGGAAACATAAGATACTTTGTTAAGAAACGCGACGGTCATATCGCAGCGTGTATACGTACGGAGAAACGCTCGCGGGAATTCTCCCATTCTCGCTATGCAGTATCTGTACATATACATCGCGAATGCCATTGATAAACGACGTTGGATAATTAACAATAACGCTCGTTGCGTTGCCCGCGGACTCTCGGGCGTGGGCGCGACTATATCTCTCGCTTTGCGAGTACCACGCACGGCGCCACCACGATTATAAGCGAGTATCGAGAGCATCCTTTTGGTCGAACACGAATATCATCGCGTGAGAGACGATAAACTCGTCGAATAGACATTTAAAGATTTTCGGTGGCTCAAACGGATGATTCGATATTTCGCGCATCATATAATGGCAGAGAGAAAGACGGGTTAAATATATAACTTTGATGAAAAAAATTATGTACATCGACTCACCGTTCTTTGCGGATGATTTAAACATGTCCATCGCTTTACAAAATCTGCAACGAGAACGAACCAAGATATTTAGTTTCATGCTTTATTGAACCTAATAGTTTGCTTCCTCATAAGAAAGCTTTGTTTTCGTGAAAAAAAAAAAAAAAAAAGGAGCAGTATGTTTGAAATGTCGCAAAAATCGTGAAATCATGTTCAGAAAAATATCCGGAAATGTGTGTGAGTATATGCGTGTGTTCTGGCCTCGAAAAATTAGAATCGATTTAACTGGAGAACAAATTGAAAAATCAAGCTAAAACTCGTTACACAGGTGGACCATGTACCTTTCTTTGTTTACTGATAGTTTCGCTTAAATTGCTTCAGAATTTTGGATTTCACAGGATTTTTAATTTAAAAAAAAAAATGTCTGCAGGCGTTCTGACTTTCGTAATTTTGCAGCTATCCAGCAAATTTTTTTTTTTACACAGACTTAATCATATAAGCATATGGTTCGTGTGGAATTTAACAAGAATCGATCAACGGATTCGGATGGTAGGAAATTTTGAAATTTTCAAAAAATTACCACGATCGCTCTGAATTCGCCGTAAATATTGCCATATGGCGCTGAAACTTTATGCATATATAAAAGATTTTGTTAACAGTTGGATTGTAATTAAATTTCGTGAGAATTGATAAAAGGTTTTAAGTCTTATAAATTTTGTTCTAATTTTTCATAAATTATACCGTGATTCCTCGAGCTTTTGCAAACTTCACTATATCGAGGTATATAAAATTTTCTACACAATACAGAATATCCTCAGAGCTTGGTTAACACTGATTTTTGCGCGAATCGATAAGTACCAAACACCAAATGAAAAAACTCCAAAATACCAAGTAAAAAAAATTAATAAAAAAAATCGAGCAAATTGAAAATTTGCACGTTGATATCTCTTTTTTTCCCATTCTTTTCAAATACCTCATAAGCATATCGTTCCGTTATAATTTTTTCACGCTTACTTTCTTTATGACGAAGCCAAAACTGAGAAACCAACCTGCCCATAAAGGTAGCTTTGTTTATGTGTTGCAAAAATTATAACGAAACGATATGCTCGTGAATGAGGTCTTTGAAGAGAATGGGAAAAATGAGGAAGCAGTATGCAAGTTTTCAATTTTTACGATTTCGTTTTTTTTTTGGTTAGTGAATTGAGGGCGAAACAAGAATAAATTCATCGTTATTTCATAACTGAAAAACAAAAGTATCGAATACAATGTGCTTCGAAATTTTTATTTTCGAGAAAAGTTGGCACGCCCAATTAACTGCAGTATCTTATTCCTTTTTTTCTCTCTTTTACGCACATGGGAAAAAAACGAGATGGAGAAAAGAGAGAGTGAGAGAGATCGAGAGAGAGAGAGAGAGAGGAGTAGAGAGACAAGAAAAATATACACATGAGAATAGAAGGAGTGGGGTAGAGAGGAATATCTTCGAATCTTCGTCTTCGCAGATTCGGAGATAGGGAACCCAGCTCGTAATAATTCACAGGGAGGAGCCGAGCATCATCATCCCCTCGCGTGCACACGAATCGTTCTTACCCGTTCTTTTTTAAATTCATTTTATTTTTATTTTTTAGAGAACCATTCGAAACGTGGGAGCGAGAGTGAGAGAAGGGCTTATTAACGAATGAAGGCTGAGACGACGCGATAAATTATCGCCAGGTGGTGGCCAACACACTCGTTTCACAATTCCTCCTTCTTCATCATCTTTATCTCTCTCTCTCTCTCTCTCTCTCTCTCTCTCTCTCTCTCTCTCCCTCTCTCGCATACTTTTTTTTTAATTTTGCATTCCGATGAAATTCCGAGGAGCATTCCCGACGAGCCAGAGAATCGTTTTACTAATACCACCTCCCACGTAGTCAGAATATATCCAATTCACCAAAAAAATTTATACAACGATATATCAATCAACGAAGAGTCGTTCGATTCTCTCCTAAGATATGAAGATCCTCATTATTATTTTAAGTTGAAAAAAAAGTAACTACAGCAAAGTTAATACGTTTTTACAATCGATATTTTTCTCTTCGTTCGTCATTGTCGTCACGCCCAGTGAAAAAAAATGATAATAGGTGCCATAAATTTGAGATTCAAAAATGACCTCAAGTTCATTTTTTTCAATTACCAGAACAAATTTCATATAGTTAGGGCAACTCGATAATATCGTGTCAGCAATTTTATCGTCTTCTGTTCGTTCAACTGTTCACTCTTGACTACAACCAATCAGAAGCCGCATAGTCATAGCAACGATATATTTTTAGTTGAGACAATGTTAAAACAAAAGTTTTTGTAAAATCGAGTTCTCAGTTAGAATGACTTTGCAATTATGGTCTCCTCAACGATATTACATCGTATTATGCAACGTTGCTTTATGTCGCGATGACTATACAAAAGATATAACGATAAACATAGTTGAAATTGTCAAAGAGACAATTGAGATCTGGTTAAGGATGTATTGGACGTACCTTCCCAACCAAAAGTGACTTTCGTCGACAATATTGCATACTTCATGATAAGATAAAAATCGGAAAAAATTCAACCACAATAAAGGCGATAAGAAGATTACTTTTTAATAATAATAATGCCCAAAAGTTATCAATAAATTGTTTGAACAAAAAATTGTTGAACTAATTTTTAGGGAATGTTTTTTTTTTTTCATGTGAAATGAATTCGTTGATTTTTCCGACTACACATGAATTTTTTTAAAATTTTATTATCATTTTGAAATTTCGGTTTTCAGAAATTTGTAAATGTTGTATTTACGAAACTTTTCGTTCAATGCCCTGAAAATTTCTTAATTGTGATATACAACGTTTTTACGAAACCATATTCAAAATTCACGATTTTTCCTTCATTTTTCAAAATTAAAAAATTTTCGAAAACCGAAATTTCAAAATAATTAGAAAATTTAAAAAAAATTCATATGTAGTCATAAAAATCAACGAATCCATTTCACGTATCAAAAAAAAACTTTCCGTAAAAATTTGTTAAACAATGTCTTGTTTAAACAATTTATTGATAACTTTTTGGCATTATTATTATTCAAAATTAATCTTCTCATCGTCTTTATTGTAGTTGAATTTTTTCTGATTTTTATCTTATCATAAAGTATGCAATATTGTCGACGAAAGTCACTTTTGGTTGGGAAGGTACGTCCAATACATCCTTAACGTTTGTTTTATGCATACATATAATTTTTTTTTTCGTATTTGTTGCGCAGTGAATTTTCATTAACTTAATTTGTTTTTCTCTTTAAAACGAGAATCAAGCTGCCAATATGAGAGCAGAGAAGCCGCTGCCTCGTAGAGTAGCGGAAGATATCAAAAATAATTCTCAGAGTTTCGTGGTTATGTCAAAATATTATTTTTTACCGAAGCCAGAGTAATCAGATCTCGGTTCGCTTGCTCGGTTATGTACTATAAGAGGCTGACTTTTGCTTGTGAGAAAGATCTCGAGAGAATGCGCAGCATAGCGGACGCTGCGGCAACTAACCAAATCAGAACCCATTAGTTCTAGTAACGATAAAGCGTTTAATATTTTCTTGTGACTACAATTGCCAGATGCAACATATCAAAAAAATCAGTACAACCTATTTGCTTAATTCCGGTAACAATAAAACTGTTGATATTACTAAATAAATATTTGCCAGTTAATACATTTTTATAGATGTGATCGTTGCTGCAACTATCCAGATTTCTCTCAGTGGCATTATTAATTTGATTCTTTAATTGTTCCAAGGGCATATATTGGATTTCGTGAAGGATTCTTTTTTTTTTTCATTCGTCATTGCGGCGAGAACGATTCGATTGTATTGCTGTGGGATCTCGCCTTTTGATGAAGCGTTCTAAGCGCCCTGGCTCATCCCCTTTACCGGCTCCAGGGGGGGGAACACGATTCCCCCATCCCGAATACAGCAGGACCGATTAGTCCTAACGTGATTACAAGCACTAATTCACACGCAGTGCCGCGCGCGAGAATCTTATTTAGTATAATATCGTGATCGTCTCAGCGTTCGGGCAACACACGGCCATATATACAAGGCCCGCAGCTTATTGCCCAATATCGTTCTTCGCTCTCTAGTCTCACGTCGGGCACGCTCCAAAGATACCTATTAATATATTCATATCCTATATAGGCCGCGTATAATGATTCGCCCTCTTGACTCTCTTAATGACCGTCTGTATGCCTTCACCGGAAATATGCCGCGCTTCGTTTCACGATACGTATTTTGTCTGCCGGTTACCACCCCAAACGATATATACGATGTCCCCTTTTACTGCGAGAAGTAAAACACCGGTCAAGCATGGACATATATTCAATGGTTCGAGGGTCCCGTATCATTGCCCCTCCAAGTGAAAACGTATACGATCGAAATCATCACTGGATACTCTCGTTACTCTCATGAAATCTCCATATAGATCTCAAAACCCAATGACAAATTTCGACACCGCTACAGTTTTCCTTGAAACTTCTCACTCCCCATGTTACGAGAAAATTATTTCGGAATTTTCGATACAATAGTTTGAAAATTAAGGTGATCCTGCGAGAACGTGTAAGCACGACAAAGCACGGTGAGCGGGCACGCATGAAACAGGAGGGAGGAAAATTGACAAAGTTAACCAGCTTACATTCCCAAAACCATGCGGTAAAAGAATCTGAAACTTTGCAGACATTTTCTAGAAACTTACATTTTTCCTTTCATCATACTTTTACCAGCCTATTTTATTTAGATCTATTCGCAAGAGCCATCTTAAGAGGAAGGGGCTCAGTTAACAAACATTCAGGTAGACGCCGCTAAAAGTAATGAACGAAAAAAATATTTTTTAAATTGTTCTTCAATCCGTAAAGTAAGCCCTTTCAAACGGCGTCTCAACTCGCCGGGAGAGGGATTTTTCGTTTTTCGAGATTACACACTTTTCGGCCTCGCAATGGGCGAAAAAATATTTTATTGACAAATATAACTCCGGGGACATCTGCGGAATACTTTAAGTCTAGCTTCGTGCCGAAATTCAGGTTGATATAGATCGAAGTAATTAGGAGTTAGAGCAGGGCCTTCGACGGAAGGGCAGACGGACAACCGAGAGAGCAATATTGCGCGGTATGGGACGTTAAAAATTACGGAAACTTCGACTTTTCGCAATTCTTTGCAATAAAAATGAAATTTATGATGTAATCAATTTAAATTGCATTTAAATGAAACACAATTAGTCTCTTTACAGCAAAATGTGTTATCACTTGTACACTTTTCGTGTTTATATTGTATAACCGTTCATGGGTTGTTGATAATACCATAACCATGGTTTATTATTCGATTTATTTTATATTTAGTATACCGATCAATCTCAATGAGAATCGTTAAATGCTAATTTGTCTCGATTGAATAATTTTTTTTTTCAACGCCAAATAATGTTTATTCAAAATGTAATGACTACATTTATCGATATCGAAAAATCCATCATTCGTATATATGCTTACGAGAGAATTACCGAAATCGGATTCGATCGGGAATTTCTCATTGAATCTACGATCGACAGGAAGATTAATCTTCATAGTGGTACACGCAGTGACGCCGTGATATACACCCAGAAGAAGGAGAAGAAGAAGAAGAATGCTGATGGACGTGGATATTACAGTGGCTTTTTTTCCGACACGATAGGGTTTCGTCTGTCGTTGATTTCGAAGGAAATAACGCGTCAGGGTGAGAAGACGAACATTCGCCTCGACGATATCTCAAAGTCTCACCATCACGAAAAATAAAATATATCGACAGAGCTCATAGGGTTACACGGTGTGGGTTATGGCGCCGGGTGAATAATGACAGGCGTTAAATTAATTTGACTCGTGCCCGAGTGTATTCTACGTATTGAAAATTCTCGTCTCTACAATAACCTGAAAGAGCCGCGAGTGTGGGATGAATATTTAGTCGAAGATAATCGACAGCGATGGGATTTCCTGGCTATGGGGAATGTACCAAAGCGCACAGTTGGAACTCTTTATAGGACATCGAACACAAACGAACCCTGAATCCAAAGTACTGGCATCGAATAAGCCAGGGGAAAGGAATAAATTAAGAAAGACAAAAACACAAGATCGCGCACACAGCTTCGGTTAGCCGTGGCGGGCCTCATGGGAAGGGAGGAGTTCACATATATTTGTAAAAACATCTACTCATCAACCCCGAAGATCATTCTACATTGAAAATGTACCTTTAGCCTGTCGGGGTATATGAGAGTTGGATCTAGGAGTTGCGTCTTATCAGCAACATTCTTCCTTCAACCCTTTTTGACTCGTAGAGAAAAAAAGCTCACACATTGCTTTGCAATATTCTTAATTGAGGCAAAAAAAAAAATTAGTCATCATTGAAGAAGGAATAACCCGACGATGCGTTGGTTCAAATCGAAGGTAGCCATTATGAGATCAGCATATGAGAAATGATTCTCTAAAAAATTATGAATGCTAAAAAATATGAATTGCAAAATATAATGAGGATCATGAATTATTCGAAAAGTTATATTTTTTATTTTATTTAATCTGAAGTAATATAGTCCGTAGATCAACCACCAAAAAATTTAGAGAATAATTCCGAAATCTGCGGGATATCGGGAAATGTTGAGACCTTTTTTTTCTCCCCATTTTACCATTTTCTTATTATGTCGATGGGAAACCTTAGGAAAAACGAAATTTACAAAAGGTGATATTTCAAAAGTTCGATTTTCACAAAAATAGCAGTATTCTTGTTTTTAAAAAATACACACACACATTGTCCGTTTTTGAGAATTCAGTCAAATATTAATTTGTTTTTGAGAACAGCGATGTCTCGTCTTTCTCGAAAGTCCGGGGGATGGATAGAACACCCCCATGTATTTAATTTACAGTGATTTTCCCAAACTCCAATAATTTTTAAATTTTCAATATACTCTCGTTGTTTTTACATTTTCATGAATATTCTTAATTTTTCCTAAATAATTGACGAAAAACTTTGAAGATCTGCGAGCACTTCAAAAGATCGATAAGAGACATTTTACGTCTTGGGATTACCTATTATAAAACGTTTACGATTGAAACGAGCACACGCTCTAACAAAAATATCGCTATTATGATGGCGTGCATTATCGATTGTGCCGCCTTTAACGATTCACTTCAAAATTTACCTCTTCGCTAATCCCCCAGGGCTTCAAAAATATTTACAAATACGTATCGCTGTCTCGGTCAAATATAGAAGGCGGTACAATGCTCTTTGCAAATCCAGAAAATCGTTCAGCCTCGAAAAGATTACAGTCAATTGAAAAAGAAAAAAAAAAAGTATCTCGACTATCCTGAAATTACCGTAAGCCGTTCGTGCTCTTATCGAGATATCCATCGGAAATTCGAACTAGTCGAATTTATCGTTTTTCAAAAATAAAGATAAAATATACCGGCATCCATTGTCTACGAGAATGAAGAAGAGTCCAGCATGCATGAAGGTACATGAACTCTCGACGTAACGAAAGATATAGCAGGTAGATGAGATAGAGGTGTTGGTATAGAAGTTCGTCTCATTTGAATATCACGGCCTGTGTGGGCCTATCGAGCACGCGTCGTTCCGCCGTTTTTTTATTCTCGGGATATATACACGAACACGAACTACTCATGAAACATATACGAGTGTTTGCGTAAAACGCGTGTATAGAGCCGAGATTCAGTGGGAAGTAACACCATGCATGCACGTTCGATCTATGAACTGCCTTGGCTCCCGGGCTCTTGCCGATTTAACGGATCGTGCGAGTCGGCAATAATTCAAGTGGAATGGAGCGCATTTACGCGCGCACCGTTACACGCCGCATATACGCAAAAATAAATTGAATGATAAACGAGGAAGAAGAGTCGAGAACCCCCGATACATACGATATATCCTATAGTACAATTTACCGAACTCCAATTTCTCATTTAATATTTTTTTTTCCTCTATATCGATGATTGTTAAACTTGGCGTATTATCGTAAGATTGTCGAGCGATGAGTCAAACTTTTTTTTTCGAAATTTCAGAATCATCAACGTGTCTGTTGATATTGAATAGGGAGATCAAGGAATATTGTTCGGGGCCAATACTGGGATCGGTGACGGCGTAGCCGCGCGCACTGATTTGTGCGACGACTACTAAGCGGAGGCAATTTTTTTCGGGTTTAATACAACTGAAACTCAGTAAAATATAACCACCTCTGGATTGGACAGATTTTCCGCAGTTTCCCGGTACCCTCGTGCAAATACGATACAGGACAGTGCATTAGGAAAGTGCGGCTATGGACAATACTCCGGGGAAGTCTCAAGGAAAATGGAATGGAGAACTAAAATATAAAAAAGGACATGGTAAGATAAAGGGAAGGGGCGTAAAAACCCGAAAAAGAGGTCGGGGAGAGTAGGGCAAAGTGGACATCCGAAACTTAATTGGGGCATACATTTCTTTGGAAAGATTCGAAAATTCATAAAATCGGAAATTATTCAGTGATTTTGACGAAAATCGCAACGAAAAATTGGAACTCCACGTATGTGCGAGATTTCTCCGCGTTTGTTCGAGGTATTCCCGAGATTTAAGGCGGCCCATCAGTGACAGAACTAGTCAAAAATCGTGACGTGAAAAAAAAATCATAAAACCTATCATAATATCTTCTAAATACTCTGTCTAAATAAAATTTATGAATTTCGATGACGTTTCCCGTGATATTTTATTCATAATTTATTATAAATAATATTATAAATAAAGTCTCAACTGACAAAATTATTTAACGCTGTCAGAGCGATCAAGTCAAAAACGATAGCTGATATTCATATGTTTCCTCGCGTGCAGAATGACAGACATATATTGTATCCGAGATTTGCACACACGATGACTTTCGCGATTAAATTTCTCGGGAAAATCCCTGGCAAGACACAATTTTTTAAATACCATTGGAAAGTTCACGATTTCATCTTTCAATAACTCAAAATTTGAATAAGAACTCTCGTCTTTATCAAAAGGTATCATGTCACTTCCGGTGAAAATGGAATCAACTGCCATAAGACCCATGCTAAAATAGGTAATTTTAAATTACTCGTTCGCAATAATTTGCCTGGCAACATACCCTGAAATTTTGAGAGAGCGTTCATTGCATCTTACATAACACTCTCCCGAAGTTTCATTCGTATCGCCGGTTTTTTAATTCACTGATGAGCCACCTTAATTGCATTTATTTTGCTAAATATGATTTTCCGACTGATTGAATCGTTCTAAACACTCTGGCACACAAATCTAAATTTTCTCCCCCCCCCTCAAATCTGTCATTTATCTTCAACAAACACCAACGTTGTTTGACAAATAGTCATTATTTAGAAATAAAATGGTAAATTGAAAAAAAAAAAATTGTCCACCATCTTCACAGTGATGATTTCCGCTGCGATGCTATAGCAGACTGTCAATACTTTCATGTTCGGTTTGAAAATTTTTTGTTTTCTCTTTCCGCCCATCCGTCAAATATTTTAGGCTCGTCGAAATTTCAAGTTTTCCACTCACCGATTCGGTGAGTCGACGAACAAAATTTTATAATGTGCAATTGCGGATGCGAGGATAACGACGGCCCGGCCGATCTGAGTTCTCCCAATATCCGGTGTGTAACGTACAATAACAATCATGTACGCATACAATTTTCTTTTTAACCTTAAAAAAAAAAAAAAAAAAAGTTTCTGCGCGCGTGACGAATTAAGAAGCCCGTAGAGAGTTTCGAAATTTCAAGGCTCTGACGAGTTTTTTCAAATGTGCCTATAGATCATTACCTGGCGCGAACGATCGAGGAAACGGGAGACGTCCAATGGCCTCTGGGAAAAAATTCGTGAACGCGAGACGTGTCCTGACCTATGACGAAGAAACCAACGACTTGTCCGATGACTGTTCCGACGACATATCCGAGTACAGTCCCGCTTACTCATCCCCGGCTCAACCGAAAGGTTGCCCCGATAGATTTCAAGATCTCGAAAAGTTTCTGACTTCGACAGGAACCAAGGGAATCGCGATTGTTCAACGTCAAACTACCAATGACAGTACGTATTTTTCCCAATTAAGGGAAAAAAATCTACCTTTCTTCATATTTTATACGCGAGATACGGATAAACAGCAGATCGATCATCGATAAACCAAAACAAATATGTATCTCAAATTTGGATTATCCTAGATCAGTTTCTTTTTTGCTTTCTCATGGAGGAAGATTTGTGACAGTGAAAAAAAAAAAAAAAAACCATTCAAGTTTTCCTGTGTAATGGCAGCCGGCATATCGAGCTCGAAAATTGCCCAGCAAAAACCATCAGCGAGGACATTTCGAGGACGCGACGGCGTTTTGCTTTTTTGAAAGAGCCGCGGGCGAAACTGCATTATTTTTTCGCATCATCGCTCGCAAACTCGCCGAACGCTTGCTCGCCGAGAAGCTTCTACCGTCTCGCCATCTTTATTGGCCGTGAAATTTGCATAATACAATATTGCACAATATTCCAGAAAGAAAGAAAAAAAAAAAAAAGAAAAAGGAGACGAAATGTTACGATCCGTTCACACCTACGCGCTTTGCCGTCTCATGTACCGCTCGTCTCGTCGTTACACGATTTTCGTCGCGCGATTTTACCTTCATAGCCCTCGCATTCTTTCACATCATTTTACTGTTTTTATCTCTTCTTTTATATGAATATATATGATTTTTTTTGTTTTCCCGCATCGTTCGAAAAATATTTCTCCGGCCAGATAGAATATATTTACGTATAGCGGCGCGAGCATGGCGTCGCGGTGGTACAAGTACGATATTTATATTCAAGCCGGAAACAATCTCTCCCTCTTAACGATCATAATTTTGTTTGGTACTTGTGAATTCGAAGCGTGGACAGATCGGGACAGAACCTGCGATAAATATCGTTATTTATATGTTTACATCTATCGCGGCAGCATGAATTAGCCATATATATATGCATATAATATGTCGCGCTTGCACCCGTACAATATTGGCCAATCGTTTGTTGATCTTTTAACGTTTTATCACAGCAAACGGTACGTCGGACTATGCCGGTGATGTTCAACGACAGAATCCCAAGAACGATGGTGAGTCTTGCTTCGACAAAATCGACCCAATAAATCGATTTTTTCGTTCATTTTATTTCATTTTTTTTTTCTTCCAATTGATTTCGCCAATAGAATTATATTTTTTTACTGAGAATATTTAATTTTTATATTCGGTTGAAATTTAGAGATGTACGAATAATTTCAATTTACGAATAATTTCGTTGGGAACTAAAAGCCGAATTTTTCGAATCCTCAAAGACTCTTTGTCATTTGAAGGTTTCTCATTTTTTCGAAAAATCTCTTTAATTCCATCAATTTATGCAAATACTTGAATTTCGGGTGAAATTAATTTTTACACGCGGATATAATATTATCGAGAGATGGTTGGGTAGTGAATTTCTTGAGTATCGGTGAAAGGATTCAAATGTTATGAATTTTGAAATAAAAAAATTTTCATTTTTTATAAGAAATCGGAATGTTCGCTCTTATACCTTTCGTCAATTAATCATTATCAAGTTCGCATTCGCCACATAAATGTGCTCAGGGTAATATGCCATATGTCCGGTATTTAATTTGAGTAGAATCGATAAGGGGAGATTGAGATTATCAAAGTTTGGGGGTTTTGTTTTTTCAAGTTTTAGCGCTGAATAAAAACCCTACAAATTAGTAATTTCGATACTGATTGTGTCTTTTTATCGTATCGTCTCACTAACAAAAAACTTTCCCGAGCAACATATAAAGCAATCCTCGAAAAGTTCAAATACCACAATTCGACTCGATTCGATTGCCATTCTCACATCACTAGTAAAAATATACGATGGACTTGGATTTTAAAAAAACATCTTTTTTTTTCAATACAAGCAACGTTCATTTGAACGAATAGAATTTTTTTTAAGCCTCCAGACTCGATCTAACGTTAGCTAAAAATCACGTTATACGTTCAGCTTGGAAAATTTCCGAAAATTTTCCCTAAATTCAAATATTGTTCGATTTATATAAAATTGTGATTTGAATTGAAGCGCATTTTTTTTTTTTTTTTTACGATCTGTAATTCGAATCTCCGTAATGAATTTTCAGACTCTGGAAAGTCGAGAAAATTCAGGGCAGCTTTGCCACCCCGTGGTCCAACGCCTTGCTGTCCCAGTAAAGAGTCATCGTATCCTCAAGCTCGCGGATGCGATCAGGACGACCCAGGTTACTGAGAGCATCCGAAGCTAATTATCGTGATTCTTTGGAAATTAATGAAAAATCGTAAAACCGCCAGCACGTTTTACGAATTATCACACCCAATTAATGAAACAACGCGCAATATGTTAAAAAAAAAAATACACATTAATAAAGATTTGACGAAAATATCAGAGAAAATGTTTTTTTTTTTATACATCGTCATTGGCTGTGCATGAGCTGGAAAAAGTTTGAGAATTTCGTGGCTCACGTATAGAGCCTCGTAGAAAATTCGATCACCGGAAATGTATTCTTCGGTCGAAGTAAAACGCGCGGCTCGTGAGTACAGTTAAGAGAGAACTTGAAAAGACACGATGCACGCCGTGTAAATAAATATATATCGTATTTTCAACGGTAAGATCGCTTCTCGTTGCATGTTTGTTAATGTTTAATGCATATGCGTTATAGTATAGACACGCCGCGATATAGCAAATGGTCGAGGCTGTTTGTATTGGAACATCGTAGAAAATTTATCTATACATACATATATATATATATATATATATACTAAATAATAAAGTACTTGCGGAGGCGCAATATTTAGGTGGCCAACAGTGAGAACAAGCACAGCCTCCTCTCTCGCTTATAGACCCCGAGATCAACCAAGTACTCGGCAAACACTTCTTCGCACGACTCTCCCTGTGTTTTTCAATCGTATTGCTCCTTCGACACTCGAACGATATACAGGCACTATATATTTACTACAAAGTATATTCTGGTAAGATATATATGCGTGTGTGTGATTTGATAATTGCTTAGTTTGAAATCGCACTTTGACCAGTAATTTAATAATTTTATGTTACGTGCGAGAAAACAACGTATCAAATCTTCATACAATCTCTTGTTGAGAGGAGAGGAGAAGGATGTTAATTCAAAGTTTGATACCAAAACTGCCGTTTTAACGAAGTATAACATTTTTTCCCCCTTAGGTCCTGCTGCCCCTCCACCTAACCATTTTTTTTGCAATTAGTTCTCGCTATTTTATCAATACCCTCTCCTTCCCACTTCCGCACTATTGCGTTCCCACGCTTATGCAGCCAGGAATAAACTGTATCGAGGGACGAGCACGAGGATACGGAAAAGCTGCGAAAAACCGATATCAACGCGGAGACGCGGTCATATTTTAACTAACTAGCAACGAAAGAGCCCGCTTCATGTTTAATTTCATATATATTTTGCCTTTTAAGTTAAGAACGACCAGAATTGCACGAGCATTATCCTCACTCGCGCCCTATACCTCATACTTTATGTATATATATTTACCTCATACTTTATGTATATATATTTAGCCATATGATGTAAAGTTATACGCACATAATCGAACTCGTAACATTCCATTTTTCATGGCTATTGTGTATCACTAAACTCAAAGTTACAGACGATTTAATTTTTCATATTATAGTTACACACACACACGTTCGGAAATTTTTTTTCTAAATGTGATTTTTCGACGTTTCCGCACACATTGGCATTGAAAAGTGAAAAAAAAAAAAAAATTACCAAAGCAAAGCTTGTCATCCATGAGGAAGCAAAAATTCATCGAAAATGGTCACCAAAAATTATGATCCAAATTTTCCCGTTCTCTTCCTTATCCCCTCCTTTCGATATGTGTGACAATCGTCGCTCCCATCAACGATCTCCATACATCGTTAGACTACACATATTTACACGATTCTCCGAGGCTTGGCAGTCTCCCAAAGACCAACACACGGGTACACTTGACTGTACACGTGCGAGGATCTTCGACCGCGATATGTGCAGGAAGAAAAACACCGTCGCGAATTTACGTAATGAAGAGATCTTCGGGGTGGTCCATTGGGAAGCGCGAGAGAAACGCATATATATATATATACAAACGCGTGTTTTTGTGTAAGCCCAGCGCGCGCATAATATTTACGCCGCGGTGTATTACATACGCCTGGGCGCATAGTGAGAATTACGAGAGAGGAGAGACGAACGAGGAATAATCGTTAAAAAGAAAAAAAAAAAATTTTGAAATAAAGAAGAAAAGAAAACGAGACAGGAGAGACGAGAAGCGCTCGAGAGTACGTAATATTGCATATATATGCGAGCACGTGTAAGAATTACGAGCGAGAGAGGGAACGTTTGATGGTACGTCAAATTCCTCATTCTTCGCGCCATCTTTTCGGCCTCTCAACTCGTGTCTCTTTTACTTCCCGCTCATGAGGCGGGAATTTGACGCGCTCGGAGGCGCGAATCAACGACGCCGGAAGTATATATATATACACGAGATACAACTTTGACGAGACACACGCGTTGAGATTCTCGCGTACAGTTCACACTCTTATGGATATTCCATGATATATATCTGTGTACATAGGGATATATATACGAGTACAGCGAGAAGAGCAAATTTGCAAGATATGAGTACCACCCACAATCGCGTATGCGTCGTGAGCAGTTTCTTCGCGTGTCCTTCACCTCTTTTCTCCTCGTTTTTCTTACTCAACCCCTCATCTCATTCTCTCCTCTCGCTCTCTCTCTCTCTCTCTCTCTCTCTCTCTCTCTCTCTCTCTCTCTCTCTCTCTCTCTCTCTATCTCTCTCTCTGTACGTTTATCATCCTCTCGTTTCTCCTCTCTCTCTCTCTCTCGAATATTGTTTCGTATATATATTATGCAAGATTTACGCAGCACACGTTCTCTCCTTTATTTCTGAAGGGAGATAGTTGCGAGAGCACATAATACCAGAGCCGATGCAAAAGAGAGGCACACGTCAAAATATTTGAGATGGGTTTTCATCTCTGCGGGTAAAGCACAAGCGAAAGAAGCTTGAGATTTGAGCTACGAGCTATGAGGAACGTATGCGTTTGTTGTTTGCGCAACTGGGAGAATATATCGCTGTACGACGTGAAATAGAGTTTAAGGTAGTTCTTATTGTGGCAGTGAGCGATCATGGGATCGACGATTTGAGGAACAAAATTGTTGGGGAAAAGCTATTACAAAATATAATCTACACGTAAAGGTTAGCTGTCAGAATTTATAATAACTGTGCAGATGTCTTTTAACGCTTGTATCAATATTTTTAATTTCGATTTTTCGTCATCTATTTGACTGGTCCGTTGAAACATTTCACCTCGTCTGACCTCAAAACCGTTGCGAGTTTTGTAATAAATATAACGTATGATTGGATAACTCTCAATCGATTTTGATGATTAATATAATTTCATCGCGTACAGAAATAATAAGAGCGAACAGTTATTTGTTGACAAATATAATGAAATTCGCATGAATTATACCGTAGCCCTTCGTGGCGGAGGGCCGTTCGAAATTTCTTTGACGAAAATCCGGCGACCCTACTTTTGTTTATGCAATGCATCGAAAGCTCATAATTTCATGAAAAAAAAAAAAAGATTATTAAATGAGTAACTTCGATGGTATTCAAGTTCATTCTTCAATCGAACTCGTGGCGAGCTAATTTTTTGTATTCCTTTTTCACGACAAAGAATGTATACCAGAGGCGTGCAGTTACTTTCGATCGACGTAAAGCTCGAAGTATCGTCTTAGGTTACGATCTGCATGGGGGATGTACTATATGGGCATTGCATTTCGTGGACAATGCAGCGAGACAGGCAACACGCGCGAAAACCTATGTTCAACGTCTCTTTTACATCGAATAAATAAAGACGTCACGTGCGAGAGGCGCCAAACACCCACACATACAAATACTAAAAACACACACACACACACACACACACACACACACACACACACAGAAATATTTCCTTCTCTTGTTCAAAGCTCCTATAGTGGGATACCACACGAGATAAAGGTACTTGGGGCATCGGCGGTCTATGGAACAAGGTAAAGACAGCACGTGAAACTTGATTCCAGATCGCCACTCCAATCTCACTCGTATAATCTATAGATAAATCACTGAATCTGAGTTCTGTAAATTCATCGGATTCGTTTGGGTTCAATTCAAACTTTTGTAAAATTGTTGTTACGTTGCATTAACGTTTGACATTTGTCAGAAGTGCTCAAAAAGTAAATAACACCTATTGCCAATTTATGGTCAATGTTATTATTTGAAGATTGCGATTAATTATGCCAATTTTGGGATTTTGTCCGATGCGGTCTTATAGTCGTAAGAATAAAAATACCCAGTTATTGAGACTCTGCTACGGAGTTTTAACGCTGGAAAAAAAGAAATTTCGACTCTGATGCGAATCATCGCTGGCAAGCAAAACGTAAAAGCAATTTAAGACAGTACGCAGCGTCAACGGCCTCTTGAGTTAATCAGCATATTGACCTCGATCAATACCGCGGGGGATGGGCGACCGCTTAACCGTGTACAAGCTCTTGCTCACTGACTGCCGAGTGAGAGGCAGTTTTTCTGAGTTTCCACGGATGATAATACGATTGAAACTTGGTAAAATGTAGCCAATCATATCGGTCGAATTTTCGGCACTTTATACCCGTGCCCTCGTGTAAATTCGATAACGACAGTGCATTAGGAACGAGTAGATGTGAATCCTTGTTTAGGGTCTCAAGAAATCCAGTAGAATGATGGAAAGAAAGAGGAAGGAACGTAACGACCTAACAATGGTTAGGTAAATGTACCAGTGGCCGCACACGTCCCAATCGCACACCACCACAAACAATTCCATTTATCAAGCATTTCATGATTAATATTGAAATTCTATTAATTGCAAGGTGATCGACAATACTTATACTTACGTATGAGAAAAAAATTCAACTAACGTCTTACACGGAATATAAATTATTTCCATCTGTTTATTCCAAAATATCAATGGATTTCTTATCGAATATGCGAAGGAATAATGAAAGATTTTTAACGCTAATCATTCAGATTGTACGTGTATTCGAGATAAATCATATCTCATTTTGTTCAGTAAAAAGTAGGATTTTCCATGCAGCAGTTCAACTTCCCGTAAAACTCAACTGAACCATGTATAATCTTCGTGAATTCTATTATTGGGACAAGCGAATCATAAGCTGTACCCCTGTCAAAGACACCGTTCGGAGACTGGTACAGACTCACGTGTAGTTCGATAGGCCCAGTAGCCGCACGGTACGACATTTAGCTGTTTCGCGATCGGTGTCGTTATACTTACATGGCATGCCGGGCCGGTAACAATGGTGTTAAAATTTAATTCTTGATTTTCCTGAGCAAATCGAAATTTTGTATTTTCAATTAATCGCTATCCATTTTATCGTGATGCACTATTGAGTTCCAAAAAGCTAATTCTATCGAGATTTAAGAATCGATGCTCATTAACTCGGGCTTTTAGTGTTCGAATATCGTATTTGTGCGGACACTGAGCCTTCTCGTGTCTGAAAACTGGGACATAATGAATAAGCGCTGTGCGGACACTGGTACATTCCAGCTTTTCACCTTTCTCGCGGTATAAGTAACAAATAACGCAATATATTAATGAACATCGCATGTGTTTTAGAAACTAAAAATCATAAGCTTCAAGGTGCTCGAAGTCATTGATAGAACGCATGAGGCTTTACGTCCTAAATTTGTATAACAATCTGAACGGTCTCTTGGATGTGCGACCACTGATACGTTTGCCTTATACGATCGAAACACCAATTGGTATTTAAGACATAGGACGGTGTTCAAATTTTCTATATATGCAATGAATTCAAACACCATATCATAGTGTCTGAAATACTTATTGGACGTTACAACCATCGATAATCACTTAACAGAGAATCGGCCAATTAACGTAAATACGCATAAAATCAAGACGTTGCTCATTTTATGTCGTTGCGATATGTACCGTATATTCTCATAAAACATACATAATATATATTTATATTTTTACCCCTCATCGTCGTGTCTCGCCGAGGGGACACGCTGAAGTATACTCTCTCCCTCTGTGTGAGCGCAATTATGCGGAAAATGTTGAGCCAAGGAACGAGAACGTGAACATGGTATGGTGATTTTTTTTTTTTTCTTTTTTCTTTTTAAACGCATACACACACGAAGAAGTCGTGCATATAGCGATGTGCTTAGCGAAAGTGACACTCGAGCTTGTCGCGCGGGAGAGCGGAATAAAACGAATAAGAGGTAGTCACGGTTGACTTGATGGATGTGGCAAAGTCACAAGACCTAGAGAGAGAGGAGGAGAGAGAGAGAGAGAGAGAGAGAGAGAGAGAGAGATCTTACTCTCGTCGACTGTCCTGAATCTTTTTCGTGTTACTCTGGTGTACACTGTCATTCGGGAAACCCGAGAAATTCAACGACAACGACGACGAAAAGACGACGATGAGTTCGAGCCTGGCAAGCTCGACAGCCCCTTGCTGAAGCTGCTGCTTCTGCTGCTGCTGCTGCTCTCGGTGGTTGCTCATGTTTATGTTTCAATTAACATCGCGTTCAACGGTGAAATTGCTCAATCCACCAAGCTTTCGCTCTCTCTCTCTCTCTCTCTCTCTCTCTCTCTCTCTCTCTCTCTCTCTCTCTCTCTCTCTCTCTCTCTCTCTCTCTCTCTCTCTCTCTCTCTTTCTCTGTCGTTCTCGTGAGTACGGTTATAACGAGATTCTAGACCCGAGATTATCACACGAGCCAGTGTGATAATATGCTAAAAACACGTATATGTGATCTCCTGTATAAAAGCTTCTTTATGCGAATTAAGAAAAAATATATCTTCGAGAGCTCGAACTCATGTATCAGAAGAACAAAAAATATCGTTGAAAAAAATCGTATTGGTATTGGGAATCAACACGGAGGCGGGGCCTATCCAATATGGCCTCTTCTCTCCAGTTCGTTGCCAGTAGCCAGCTCTAGTTAGCATGGGGCAGCATAGGGAACAGTTGTAAACACTGAATTATCGCATATTTTTCGGCAAAATGCGATTTTTGTAGTAAGATTTTACAATGGGGTTTATTACCGTTGAGGATTATGCGTGGATAGAATCCACTGCGCAAATTGGATACGGATCAAGTGATTATCGCCATAAGGATTACAATGAACCTACATGACATCCCATGTTTAACCTCAAATTTTTTTTAAAAATTCCTGTCATTTTTCGGCTAAATAAATGCGTTCGAACAATAAATTATTAGTTAAAATATCAAGCTATCGCATGAAAAATGTTTTATGTATAAATTATTGTCCATATTTCATAAGTTATGAAATTAAAAGTCACGTCGCTTGTGTTTACACGACATAACTAAAACGATTATTCATATTCTGCGTGTGATGAAAATCTCATGCCCTCGCATCAAATATCGACTATGTCTTCTCGATCTTTATTTATGATTTATTTCTTGTAATAAAGCAGCAGATTTTGAATTATTGTTAAAAAGTGACAAATTTGCATGGTAATTAATGGTAATCATCAGGCAGTAACTGGAGAGAAGTACTTGGAAATTTGGCCGCCAGAGGTCAGGGTGACATTTGTGAGTTCCCAATAAGACGAAAACCAGGTGAACTAGAATTGCGTTTGTCGTAATTTCGTCAAACGTCATGCTTTGCGTATTCAAAATGAAAGCACGGTTTACATCGAATTTGTTACTTTTCATTGATGTACTTGTTCGTGAAACCCGCGAAAAGAATGTTACAGGTGTTATTATCATAGAGAAAAAAAAAATAACCCCTAGGCAACCATGAGCATACTTACTGAATACACCATCGCTAAATATAGATACCAATTTATCTTTAAAATATTGTTGAAAAAAATCGAAAAAAAAAATTTCTTAATTCTTTTGGGTATTAATAGAGGCTTTCAATAGCAAAGCAGCATAGACGGATGGACGAATAGACAGCCGAGTCTCGTCACGAGGATTCGCGTGTGCATAAAAAGAATCACTATGGAATGAAACTTGCACCATATCGCCATCAGATTTACCTTCTTAACCTCAGCATCGTGTAAATTTTACTCTATCGCGTTGTTGTTAATTAACCCTAGTATACCTCTGAAAAATTCCAGATTACTTACACGGGGTCACTCTGAACCCAGCCAACTTTGGACCGTTGTCACACAAATTCTGTTCGAATTCTCAGCATGAAAAAAATTCAGGGATGAACTTTAACATCTTAAAAATAGATTCTGATTGTTTGTTTGAGACAAAATTCAATTCAAACCTTTGTAAAAAAAAGCTTTAAACCGAAGAACTAAGAAAAAGTCAGCTGTTTCACCGAAAGACATATAAATTTTGTAATTCTTGATATTTCTTACTGAAACTTTATTTGGATATTCTTGAGGGACTGTACTTTAAGAAAAAAAAATTTTATATTTTTGAGACACAGTAATTTAAGAAAAAAGCATCATGGCATTCCAAAAAAAAATATAATTAGCTATAGCCAAAGAAAATCGACGCTTTGATCACAACTCTAACGCATCCAACGTACAGTTGATACTTCGAACTGGTAACAGACAGTGCCACAGGTTCAGGTTCGAGAACCTTCCCTATGAAATTTTGAACTGAAGTTGGTGTTGGAGTTGCTGAGACCCAATTTAAGTGAGTGATTTAGGGTTAATCTAGCACGCACAGACTAAAGGTTCCCGTACTCTTCAAACCAAATCTACGTAAAAAAAAAAGGATAAAAAAAAGGGCCCAAGCGTATTCAGAACGTTTTGCCATTCATCCATCATCTCAATCCGGATTGAGAATGAATGAATCTTGAATTGTTCAAGATAAGGTCATCCAATTAATTCGCAAAGCCATGCTGAGAACACACGAAATTACACGCCTTGAATTTTCACAACCCTCCTCGATCGACGTATCGTCTCTGTTCTTTTTTTTTTACCCACCATTTCTTGCACACACTCTGAATTCTTTCAGCACAAAAGCTGCGAGGCTTCGTCGAGGACGGTACATGCGAACGACTCGATTAGAGGTGAAATCACGCGTGTTAATGGCAACTCGTTGTCCAGTTAATGCAAGGAGAAAGGAACAGAGCAATATGGAGAAGAGAAAGAAGAAGAAGAAGAAGAAGAAAGAACGAGGAGTTGGGGAGGAAAAAAATAAAAGAAGAAAAAATTGGGAACGAGTCAGCCTGATGTGTGGAGAATCGCAAAGACTGCACACGGCGGTCCTCCGTCTTTTTTCGGATTGTGTACCCACAGTCGAATCGACGTGATCGCTGATTATTATACCAAGACTCGTTTACGATCAGAACGATCTCTCGCTCCTTAACCGTTTCGATCCATTTATTTCCTTGATAACCCGCTCGCCGATTCCAAAATATAATAATACATTCGTGCTAAGAAGTATCATCGCATGAGGCATTTCATGTTAAAGGGTGATCCTTCCCTATTAAGCAGCCCGAAAAAAAGACGAGTTTTCGAGAATTTTTTTTTTTTTTGAAAAATCATGAGCGATACGTTTGTATCGAAATTTTTTATTTGAAAAAGTAATATTCGAAGAACATTTGGTAATTTTTTCGTGTAAAAATATATAATTTTAAGGAAGTTACGGCCAATATCCGTGAATCACTTTTTCAAAATCGATGAGCGAAAAATTTCTGAAATTTTTTGTGCTTCATTAAGATATGAAAATCTGTGGTGTTTCATCGAAGGATTCTTTTTTCCGTCGTTTACTTTCGATTTGATGTACGAAAAATGTCCGTTTCTTTTTTTTTTTTTTTCGTAAAAATAAAAACTCCAACTTTGAACATCCGCCATTTCGTTTTAATTTAACAATTCGAAAATTTCGTCGTTTAATCAATCGGTTGAATTGATATAACGAAAAACTAAAAAAAATACGAGTGCTCAAGGCAAATGTACTTTTCGAAAAGTGCTTGCCGAGCATCGACTGTAACTTTCTTTGTAAATAAACATTTTTATACGAAAGAAATGATCGAATTTTTTTCAAATGTTACTTTTCCAAATAAAGCTCGGTCATCTCATATTGGATGTTCAAAAAAAAAAAATAAAAAATACGATCAACATGGAAGCATTTTACTGGCCAGCCTTTCGTGGCTTATCCAATAATTCACTTCGAAGTCAGTTACTAATTTTTTTTTTGTTAACCCGCGCGACTCATCATCGATAACTTGCTCATAAGTTCTACAAATAACGTATTGCGAGCTGTGAAAATATTCGGAATTTTCGTTTCTTTTGTTTAAACATATTTTTCGTTGAATCGACTGCAGCTTCTTTGACGTTAATCCACCGTGACATATTGTGGTCTTACAATTTTTGGGAATCATTATTTTCGAATTCACCACGGATGGATAACGCACTTCCGAGCTTGCGAGATTGTGAAGTCAGGAGTATATCGTAGTAAAAAAAAAAAAATATGATCGCAATGAAACTTTGAGAACTCGGGCGAATGGTTGACAAGATTTTGCAGAGTTTATGACAATGCTTGGACAGGTAGTAAAATGAGATTGATTAATGGTTGTTGTAATACAAAATTAATGAATTTGAAACCCCTACCGAACGCACGGAAAAAGACTCTGCATTATTTATTGCGATAGCTTTCAAGCAACGATAAACAATTTTTCAATGTTCATTGCAAAATAAGCGTTATTTGGATATTTCAGGCGAAAGTTTTGATCCTCCACTCGCTAACGATACACGATAATAATTTGTTTTTTTAAACACTATCGTAAAATATCGAAAATCTTAATAAATAATGAACGAGTATCGATAGGTAAAAACGAATGAAAAATCAACGAAATAAGTCTCGATCTAAGAGCTCATACGGGAGTGCGAAAAAAAAGGTCACGTGGTTATTCTATTTACCAAAGGCACCGAGCCAGGCTCTGGTAAACGAATTATTCTTTCGTCAGTAGCAAAATTGGATGTAAGCAATTTTTTTTCCAGCCCATTCAGAACGCTGTTTTTACAATTAAAAAATTCTCTTCACAAAGGCTTATATAACGCTAGAAGAAAAAAAAAAACGTTTCGATTGCACTTTGTGGCTGACGAGAAAACGTTTTTTTTTTTGAAAAACACGCACCCGGAAACGAGATCTGCGTTAGGATTCACAATGCTAATAATAAATTATTTTTGTGCACCGGCACAAATGTTTGCCAATCAATGGCAATAGCAGATTGCATATTGTTGTGCGAGAATTTTTACAAGCTGCGCGCTTTATGCTCAATTATTTTTCGTATGAGGCTGATATGAACGACTGCCGAAAGTCCGGAAGTTTTGTGGTCTAATTAATCATTTTATTCGCAATTTTATTTTGAAAAAAAAAAAAAAAAAAAAACTTTGAATCACTATTGAATTATAGCTACCTGATTGGTCATGGAATTCCCCATGTATGTGTATGTACAAACAGAATGAAGAAGAGAGAGAGAGAGAGAAAGAGAAAGAGAGAGTGAGTGAGGGTTATAGAGTTCTCGATTCGTTGATCAAAATGTTTTCTGCCATCGAAGCGAAACGACCATCGTCGATTTGAGATCTCGAGTCGTTAATTTCTACGCCATTTTTACGTTTCCCGTTGTAATGTTTTGGACACTCGTATATATGCCATACCGAATCGAGTGGTATATACACCACTCGATTATATATATATATATATATATATATATATACGCAGTGGTAAAACTTGTTCGATTCTTCGTTCTCTCGATTTCCTCTCTCGAAACGATTGCGGACGCAACGAATATTCATCGAAAATATAAAACTGTCGCAACGTTTTAGCGCAACTAATATAACTTGCCAGCATACGGTGAATTCCGCATATATAGCGAAGGATCATACGCACATACGGATCCTTCGGAGAGTCTCGAGCCCTTGAGCTTTTTCCACCAACTCGCACGTAAAAAAAAAAATGAGAGACCATAATTTCTTTTTTAACGTCATTATTGAACGTCTGTATATCTTGCCCCCTTTTTCGAGTTGTACTGCGCGGTGACTTCGCGAGATATATTATATTTGCGCATACAGTGGGAGCCTCAATCGGAGCTTACCGCTCGACGCAGCTCACCCCGGGCAATGATGGAGTGGGGGAAGAGCGATGAAACATTTTCATTCGCTCGGGCTTGAGAGAAGGGGAAGAGCTCCGCTCGCTCATTGGTAATTCATATACAGCTCGTACGTGTTACTTTGTATTATAGTGAGCCGCGTGAGACGAGGTTCCACTGTATATTATATATTATGCACGCGCAAGAACGAGCTCGATGCGTGCGCTATTCGAAAGCATATAATCGGATTGAAGGAGAAATCGGTGCTTGAGTTTCTCGTACAATATTATACATACACACACGCGCACGTGCAGACATTATTTTTCTAAATGTTTTTTTTCTCGATATTTTGGCACATTCTCAACAACATTGGCATAAAAAAATTTGAATTTTTTTTTTTTACGAAAACAAAGCTTCCTCTATATGAGAAAGCAAAAAAGGTTCGATTGTCGAAAGAATAATAAAAATCATATTTTATTAATTTTTCCTGCATTATAGCCGTTGGATGTCTATTAAATTCAAGGATATCATTGGGACTACCTTGAATCAATTTATAAACAATTAATCGAAAAAGAAAAAACGACGTAAAAAAATTTTTTTTTCATCCAACGTTCGAAAATGCATTGTGTAGCTTTGTTTGAATGCTCCGATGGGTTTCGTTAAAAATTTGGATAAAAATCGTAACCGACGATCAAGAACGCCCACCCGCATCGAGAATTCATTTCTCTTTCTCTCTCTTTCTGTCTCTCCCTTGACGATCCATGCAAATTATTCAGGCAATATACATACATGTAAACGTGTCACATTTTTAATGTTTCTCGTGAATGTATAATTCCCTTGTCTCGTTTACCACGAAGGTTCAAGGATATCCAGAATATTAAATTCCATCTAATTTCACCTTCGTCTTTCTCCCGCTTCTCTATAAATATATATATGTATATATAAATATATTTTTTCATGTATGTATATGCAAATATATCATCGAAATAATTCAATATTTTCCGTATCCATGTAAACGCGAAGCCTTAACGATGCTTGACCGCGCTGTTAATTATATAAAGTGTGCGGCTGCATGCACGATTCTTACAAATTTTTTCGGCATTACACTCCCGGAAATCAAACGAGCGAATTCCAGCTCTCGCGTGTTTGCCCGTTTAACGGCGTCGCGAAATCACCGCGCTTCTCATTCGCAAATTATACGAATGTCGTAACGAGGGAAATTTCATATCCTTAACCATATTATATTGTAGATCGCCGTGAAAAGAGCAACGGTAGCGAGGGCAAATAAAAAGCACAATCATGAAAAGCATAATACATAGTTCGAATAAACTCTATTGCTCTATATCCTGTACAAGAAGAGTACACTTGAAACTCTTAGAGGTCCTTGATGCAAGAAGAAACAAATTTTCTCGGGAATTTCATCGTTCAAGTTCACCGTACAGGCATTTGCATACGCAAAAATTGAGCAATTTTTCGGGGTTCAATTTCTTCAAGAAGACATCGGGAGACTCGACTGATTTTTTTTTTGTGTTTTGGACGAATACTGAGCAACTATTTCACAAATTTAAGCAATCTTGGGTTGGTAATTTTTTTCATACGAAAATTGAGAAATTGCGGTTACATAAATTTTTATCGTTAAAGTATAATCCGTGTGGTAGGCTGGTCAAGTGATCGGGCACATTATTTTAGCAATAAAGCTTTTGAAGAAAGCCGTAAAATCTGACAAAACGTAAAAGTAATCGGTTAGAATTTACAATAACTCTGGTGAAAATGTCTTTCAGCACTTTGCCTACTTTTTATTTTAAAGGTAAATTCGATTTTTCGTCATCCATTTGGCTAGTCCGTTGATTCATGTCACCTCGTCTAATCTCAAAAATGTTTCAAGTTTTCTAATAAATATATTTTACGATCACATAACTCTCAATCGATTTTGAAAATTAATATAATTTCATCGTGCGCGTAGGGAAATAATAGAGGCGGGAAAGTTTCAATATTTATAAATACTTAAATATTCGCATGAATTATACTGCACCGCTCGTGGCAGAGGGCTGTCAGCTGATCTCGGTTCCATCGTAAACTGACTGAGTTGTGCTGCTCATTAATTCGGAAATTTCTTCGCAAAACGACCTGCGAGCTTACTTAAAAAAAAAAAAAAAAAGTGTCATCCATCTAAAAGCTCACAATTTTGTGAAAAAAAAAATTAATAATCAAACGAATCATTTCTCCTGTGATTAAGTAGGTTGATTTTTTCTTCGCGCTACTTAAAATACGAAATTTCTCGCGAAAAAAGTCGGCAACGTGATTCGTCGGCAAAGACCTATGAATCCTGGTAAATTTCTCTCGTCATTTTTGGTAATATTTCGACGTGCGACATCCCAAATTCTCATTTTCCCGGCTGAATTCGAATCGGAGAGAAAATTTTTAAAAAATCCTTTCCCTCGGATCAACATAATCAGTGAAGAGCATGATCGAAAAGTAAAATAAATGAAAAATTTCAAAAATGTGAGTACAAAGATTCATACGAAAACTTTAGTCCCGCGGATGTGTACTCGATAGCGCCTTTCTCGTCATTTCTGGAGAGAATGAGAATATGCGCGTGGGCGAAGGAGGAACTCGAGTGAGAGACTTGTACGGAGCAAGTAAGAGCGATAAAAGGAGAGAAAATAAGAGAGAGAGAGAGAGAGAGACAGAGAGAGAGATAGAGAGAGAGAGAGGTACACGCGCTGGAGGATTCAGCGTTCGGTAAATCATCGGACGTTTATTGCAGTTAATTAGCCGGCTGGCCGCAAACTCCACGGTCCTGTTTTGCATTCGAAAGAGAACAGGAGAGAGGGAGAGGCCAGAATCTCGCGCAAAAGGGGCTGTAGAAGCGAAAGAAGCGATGAGATGAGTTTTGTGCGATCGCGAGCGCGTGAGAGAGTTCGCCGTGGACCGCGCCTCGCATCGCGACGCGGTCGTACACGATCTTTCTTGGCGCCCGAGCACCGGCGAGAACGACTGTACTATATATAGATACGGAATTTAAGAGATACGGTCATTGGCACGTCGGAATATATAGCTGACAAAAAGATCGTACAGTGATCGTGATAAACATCGCGATCACTATATACGACCTGTGAAGAAATTTGAATTTTAAAAATATTGCAATGCCAAAAATGTGCGAGAAAAAAAAGCCCCCACTCCCCGGAAATTGAATATTTCTATGAAATTTAAATTTTTTAAAATAAATTTTAATTCATAAAAGCGTCATTCCATCAGTGGCATTGACTGCTGTTAAACGCGATTGATTCAAAAACAACATATCCAAATTCACGAGCAAAAATATTCGATATTTTTGGCTCCATCGAGGAGGAAGCTTTTGTGAAAGGGAAACGACATTTTTTTTTTACAAGATTTTCTGTGCCAAAATACTTCAGGTCAGGTCAATGTTGAGTCCTTGAACAACTTACCTTTCCATTTTGCAAATATTTGGGATTAAAGAATAACTAACATGAATTTACTGTCCACAGAGGTTAAAAAAACAAGTAATTTTCCGATGATTTACCGTAAATTTAGTTGCTGATTTGCCTCACACTTTCCCTGACGAGAACTGTTTAAAGTAATTTCTTTTTTTTTTTTTTTTTTTTTTTTTTTTTTTTTTTTTTCGAGAAATCTTATGGGTTCACCTAAATCGCTGTAACTCGATCTTCTTCCCAAAGGAGTTGAAACTCCGATCGGTATTCATTTATTTCGCAACTGTTTTAGCTTCAAAATAGCGCTTGGTTCATCGAGCTAGCTTAATTTTTTGTTTTTTTCACAAATTTTCAAAGTCAGACCATCGTTTTTCCCCAATTTTTACAAATAGTAAGAATCTCAATGAAATTTGGACGCATGGGAAAAGAGGCTACTCAATTTTTCTCGTTGGTGAAGTGGGAGAGTACGAAAAAATTTAGGGCCTGTGCGATGAAAGCTCTGCGGGCGCACAAATCTTTTTAATGATTTCAACCCATTGCGCGCCATGGCTCACCGCCATTAAATAACGATTGTGTTATTGCCACTTTTTCGAGATAGAAAACAAACGAACGTAAATTTACTAGGTACACAGACACCTCCGATACAGAATTTTCATACAAAAGTTCCTTTAATGAAGGCTAAAATACACCGTACACAAAAGTATCTGGCGCAACTGTTTTTTTTTTTTTTTTTTTACATCACAGCGATGTTCTTTTATGGCTCATTTTACTACGTTTTGAGATGTTGATTTTTATTATGTAGCATATATGCATATTTATTTTTATTTTTAATGTCTCTCTTCCCATCCAAAGCGATTTCAAGACATATGCCAACCACTGTCTTATGACTGTTACGATGAGCCTAAACGACTTTACCATATCCTCGATCTATACTGGATGCATGGAGAAGTAAAGCGCGAGAGTATATGCACGATGGCGCCGTACAAAGGTCATCATGCATACATCTATTAAGTGCGCCTGTCTCGTCTCATCTTTTCTCTCTCTTTCTTTCTTTCACTATGCAACGCCTGTCCATCACAAGTATATATATATATATATATAACCAGGGTGGACTTTGATTACCTGTTTGACGTTTCTGTCTGTCGTCATCCTTGAAAAAGTGGCACCCACCTACTACTACTAATATGTTCTCCGCTCGTCAACGTCAACCATATACTCGAGCCTTATTATATGTTTTCATGACGATTACCATGCCGAAATATACATAAAATATAAAAAAGAATGTATACTGCAATTGGCATTCGTCCGCTGTCTTGGTCGAAAGAAAATCGATCATTTGCACTGAAAATTTCGTCAATCTTGCTACAAAAATATAACGAGCAAACCTGATTTTCTCCCTTCTTTTCATGTCAGATTTCTTGAAAAAAATATCGAAACGTCCAAAAATCATATTTATAAAAAATTTCCAGACGCGTTTGTGCGTGTTGGCCTTGCAAACTTCAAACCTCTATAACTTGAGAACGGATTGAACTGAACCACTGCTTTTTCGTAGACAAATAAAGCAGAGTACAGCCCTTATTTTTTATTGCAATTTTTCGTCAAAATTCCTCGAAAATTACAAACTTTGTCATGTCGAAATTGTAAAAAAATGTTCGTGGTAGCTCTAACTTCCGCAAATTTTGAGACATCGGGCTAAATTATTTTATGAAAATAGGTCAGGGGATGAGAATTTTTGGTGTTAAATTTGGCAAAAAATTGCTCAAGGGATTGCTTTACTCGCTGAAAAGCTTTCTCTACGAGGAGGCCAAAAATTACGAAAATCATCTCTTCATTGTGGCAACATTTTTAATGAGGAACCAATGTGCAAGTTTCCATTTTGCACGCTTTTTTTTAATAAAGAAACTAATATATTTATTATAATATTTCACAAAAAAACCGAGAGATATCATAGACAATGGTATTTTGGAATTTGTCTATATTTTTTTTCTTGCGGATTTTTGTGTATTAAACACATCCCTTGGGAGGATTTTTCGATCTTTCGGTTCATTCAGTCAGAACAGATCATCAAAGTTTCTCATAAAATGACATTCAAGGCAAATTTTCGAGCAGAAGAAATGAGAATTCGTAAAAAAAAAAAAGGCTCAAAAAACAAAAACTGTTAGTTTTTTCACCTACATTCGAAATATGTATATTTTTTTTGTTGTTGTCAAATCCAAGGTAATTTCTGACCGAGAGACACGGTCAATGACTGAAACGAACGCCAATCACTGTAGCGATAATTGAACATAGCGCGAAACGAGGTACACTCATAATCGCCGTCAGCACGACGTAACTCGTAGGGGATTCTCTCTCTCTCTCTCTCTCTCTCTCTCTCTCTCTCTCTCTCTCTCTCTCTCTCTCTCTCTCTCTCTCTCTCTCTTTCGTTTAAGACTCATATCCTTCCCAGGAGTAAGAATTTTTTTTCAGGTTGCGCGTGCTATATACAGAGGGATGAAATACGATCGTTATATGCGCGAGGCTGGATATACAGGCGATTAACACGGACGCGCTCACGGTACGAGGTAGCTCGGGTGTATATTCCACGGTAGATCGTCGTTAATACACCCACGTGACGGTGTACAAATGGGCAAGAGACAAAAACGAAAACGAGTCTATTTTCCTCATAGCAATGTTATGCCATGCATATATGCTATGCTATGAATCGCTTGCTATGCAACGCGATCTTACAATATACGTATTTGGGATCGTAGATTATAATAATTCTAGGAGAGAGTCATACGCGTCCTACGTTTTATATCACCAATGATGAGAATCGTCGAAAATAATTATTCTTAAGTTTGTTGGGGCAACAAGGTGAGAGATAAAAAACAAAACAAAACAAACGAAAAAACTTACTTTTTGACGCCTTCGATGGGAGGCACCTCCTTCCCGGGTATCATTATTTTTATGTAATGTATCCCAGCGTCCTGAAAATCCTGCAACACAAAGTACAAACGGTGCGAAATTTTTAACCTCGCGAAAAACATTGTCAATGCCACGTACGTTTTGCACTGTGGGATTATACAATTTTTGACCATTTTTTTCTTTTTCCTTTTGATTTATTTTACTTCTCAAGAGGCTCGATTCGAGCCCTCCTTTCCCAATGAAACTTTATTGGAGATGGGTGCGAGGCGAACGAAGAGGAACGACGAAATTCACGCCTACGAAAAAAAAAAAAAAAAAAATCGACGATCCTCCCTTCATGAGCAAAGAGTCTCTCGGATCTCTCTCTCTCTCTCTCTCTCTCTCTCTCTCTCTCTCTCTCTCTCTCTCTCTCTCTCTCTCTCTCTCTCTCTCTCTCTCTCTCTCTCTCTCTCTCTCTCTCTCTCTCTCTCTCTCTCTCTCTCTCTCTCTCTCTCTCTCTCTCTCTCTCTCTCTCTCTCTCTCTCTCTCTCTCTCTCTCGTGCTTTCGGTCTTTCCGTCTTCGATCGCGAGAGGACCCTTCGGTGCTAATTATCGAGTCTAATTATTACACGGTATCCCGTTAATTACGCGTGTCGTATGAATAATTAATGTGTCGTGGGTGAGAAACGTGGCGGATTTCGATTTCGCGAATACGAACGGACTTGAATTACACTCTCTGGGACGATGATTTTCCCTCGAGTCTTTTGCAACGCGAAAAGTCGAGAGAGCGAAAAAATCGGTATAGAGAAATTCTCCATGCATATAAATTATGCAAGTTACGTTGGATGCAAAATAATTATTTGGGATAAACTGTGAAAAAATCTGGTGTTGATCCCGGGTGACTATTCATCAATTATGCGTTAATCGAATGGTTTATCATTATTAAGGGAGGTTTATACTTTGTTGGACCAAAAAATGTTCGATTTTTCACCAATTTTTTATGCAAAAAATATTAAATATAGAATATTGATATTTGGTATGTTTACTAAAGCGGTATTTATTGAACATGATGATATCTTTTAACGTTTGACAAAACATGATATTGGGAGCGAGAGGAGCCACGGCGTGCGTAGAATTATCCAAAAATATTCAAACGTTTTTATTTTATGAACAAAATTGAAAAATTTTTTGAAAAAAAAACTAAACTTCCTCTTCGATCGCTCACTATTTTTTTATTTTTCAATTTTTCTTCTTCATTATAGTTCAATTTATAAAAAATATTGTACAAAGTAAAAATACGTTTGATTTTTTTTGCTTCGGATCACCTGTTCGGGACTCGGGACTTCCGCAAGCGAATAATATCATTGCCGGCGCATCGACATACACATGGCTCCTCTCACTCCCAATACCATGTTTTGCCAAACTTTAAAATATAATTATTATGTTCAATAAAGACCCCTTTAGTAAACATACCAAATATGAACATTCTATTTAATATTTTTCGCATAAAAAATTGGTGAAAAATCGAACATTTTTCGGCAACGCATAAAACGTTATTACTCATTTCGTATTATTTAATCGTAATTCAAATCGGAATATGAGTATCCTGGAACACGCGTGTATATGTTCTGAGGAATTTCATCAATAAAAGGGCATTTTCAGGCGTATCACCACTGCCAGGGGCGATTTTTGATGTTTTGTTACTGTTAGGGGTAGTTTTTGATTCGGATGTTCTTGATGTATTTTTCATGCGTTTTCGAAAATATATATGAATATATATAGAAATATATATGAATGGAAGTGCATTTTTGGGCATATCACCATTTCTAGGGGTGGTTTTCGATGTTTCGTTACTGTTAAGGGTAGTTTTCCATTCGGATATTCTTGCTACAAATTTTTCATGCGTGTTCGAAAATATTTATCAACTGAACATCAATGAAAGTGCATTATTGGGCGTATCACCATTTTGCTAGGGATGGTTATCGATCTTTTATTACTGTTGGGGGTGGTTTTTGATTCGGATGTTCTTGATACATTTTTCATGCGTGATCAAAAATATTTATCAACTGAACATCAATGAAAGTGCATTTTTGGGCGTATCACCATTTCTAGGGGTGGTTTTCGATGTTTCGTTACTGTTAAGGGTAGTTTTCCATTCGGATATTCTTGCTACAAATTTTTCATGCGTGTTCAAAAATATTTATCAACTGAACATCAATGAAAGTGCATTATTGGGCGTATCACCATTTTGCTAGGGATGGTTATCGATATTTTATTACTGTTGGGGGTGGTTTTTGATTCGGATGTTCTTGATACATTTTTCATGCGTTTTCGAAAATATATATGAACTGAACATCAATATGGAAGTGCATTTTTGGGCGTATCACCATTTCTAGGCGTGGTTTTCGATGTTTCGTTACTGTTAAGGGTAGTTTTCCATTCGGATATTCTTGCCAAAAATTTTTCATGCGTGTTCAAAAATATTTATCAACTGAACATCAATGAAAGTGCATTATTGGGCGTATCACCATTTTGCTAGGGATGGTTATCGATATTTTATTACTGTTGGGGGTGGTTTTTGATTCGGATGTTCTTGATACATTTTTCATGCGTTTTCGAAAATATATATGAACTGAACATCAATATGGAAGTGCATTTTTGGGCATATCACCATTTCTAGGCGTGGTTTTCGATGTTTCGTTACTGTTAAGGGTAGTTTTCCATTCGGATATTCTTGCTACAAATTTTTCATGCGTGTTCAAAAATACTTATCAACTGAACATCAATGAAAGTGCATTATTGGTCGTATCACCATTTTGCTAGGGATGGTTATCGATATATTTTATTACTGTTAGGGGTGGTTTTTGGTCCGGACCTTTATGCTACAAATGTTCGATGTTATTTCAAAACACATACTTGAGATCGCGACTCTAAAAAAAACAGTGAGTTAGTCAGTCAGCCAATTAGTTAGTGAGTTGGTTAGTTAGTTATTCAAAGAAGCAACAAGTGAATGCCGTTGATAAATTATTCAAATATTTCTTCAACCAACAAGGAAACCCCCTGAGGTGTCTCCACTTCGATTTCGTACATTTTTTTATTTGTTATTCTTCATCAAAATCCAAGCGACAGCGTATTTTATTTATTTATTTATTTATTTTTTTTGTGCGGAAAAATGGTTCGAAGAAGTAAAATCATTCACCAAAGTTGGGTAACGTCTTCCGCGGTATTTTCGCATATTTACAGTGGCGATGCAAATGAATCGAAACTTTTGCCATGCATGGTTATGTAGACAAGTGTCAACTCTGACTGCGTGAATCAACGAACGAAGCAATTGTTAATTACGAAGAGAATATTGAAAATTAAAATCTAAGAGGTGCAGCAAGAGTGGCTTGCCGACTTTTCGGTGAATATTTCACGCCCGCGTGAAGATAATTACTTATACGGTTTTGGCATATTTGTTTTGTTTTCTTTTTAGCGTTTCCGGGCAGGAAGTGCATAAAAATCGATAATACAGAAACAACGAGTATAGAATTAGATCGAAAGGAGATTCACGTATTTTCATTCCGATTGAAAATGTGAAAGAATGTGATTTGAGAAAAATCGAATGCCGCGATGGACCGAATTCCATTTCGTGCTCGGTGTGCCGTGTGATTTTTGTCTTGTATAATCGATCACCGTTGTAGGAGACAAGATAATATTCGATGACGGTGTCGAAGTCATCAAACGAAGAACAGACAAAAAAAAAAAAAGAAAAGATAAATAAAACACGAGAGACAGATCTATCATCGCGCACGCGGACACACCCGAGATGCGACAGGGAGAGATGATAGAAGAGTTTATTAGAATCGAACTGCATATATGGAGTATTCCATGTCAGCTCGACTGCGCTGAAACCCTCATTTTCTTTTTTTTTTTTTTTTTTCTTCTTTGCTGTAATAGACTTTGACGTGATACTTTAATCCGTAAAAAAGAGCGAAGAAATTTTTTTCAACTTTTTTTTTTCGATTTCCCAAAAAATGCACGACAGGTTCAAAATTGTCTCGAAAAAGTCGGATTTTTTTCTTTTTCAATTCGAAAAATTACGAATTTAAACTCGAAATTTGAAAATTCAAAACGGCGGATCCGATATAGTGACAAATATGGGTGTAGTAAATTGCAAAAAGTCCGTTATTTTTAATACGCCATTTTGAATTCCACAATTTCGAGGTCAAGATTTGTAATTAGCGACCTCGAAAACTCCCGAGCATCGGCTTTCATCTGAATCGAATAATTTTGGATTTTGGGCCGCCATATTTGATTCGCTATTTTGCATACGACATCGCAATTTTAATCCCGGATTCGTCATCAGCGATCTAAACAAATCCCTCATATGAGTGAGCCTTTTTGAGGAATACGGAATTATTCGTTCCTAGCCTAGTTTTGGCGCGAAACATTGTTCAAATGCTCAGATTTCGCAAAACTTCCGAGAAAATCAAAACGGATTTTTTCGTGCCTATCTCCATGAGGTTTGGACAATTCATCTTTTGTCGATACTCAATCAAGCCAGTACTGCTATGAATAATGGATAAAGGATATTTGCAAATAAATGTTCCCCGAAATGTCACTATACGCCACACGTTCTCACAGTCGGTTCTATGAATCTTAAATGTTCACCGATGGCAGCTGATCCACGCAGACTATAGCGAGATTTTTAATCTCATTTTCATTGTTGCAAATTATATCTTGCACCGATCTTGCGCAAAAGTGAATTTTTCTTAAACATCATTGCAATTAATTGCGGAACACATGAAAATGTCCATGCAATATGAAAAATAGTTTTTTAGAGTCATTCGGGAATATTTAATATCATTAGAATACGTGAAGCATTTTCATTTTTATAAAATAAACAAACTAATTTTAAATTGTCTGATAATTTCTTTTAAAAACAAATGAAGTACACTCTGATAGAATGTTGAAATTTTTCAATTAATGTCGTATAAATATGCTTGCAGTTTTTGTTCTTTTACGTCCGACAAGAGTTTTGATATGACTGTAATCGTAGAAAAATATTCGACGATTTTAGATAATTATCGATTTTAGAGAATACAGATATTGGCACTGGTTTAATTGCGAAAAAAATATTATGTTTTAGGCTTGAAAATTATGGAAGAAATACGAATTTCAATCTGAGTGTTTTTTTTTTTTTTTCGAGATAAAACATAGAAATTTTTGAGATTTTTTTCATACTTAAAAAATTGAACATTTTTGAGATAATTTTGAACACGTCGAGCGTTTTTTTCGGCAAATCGGAAAAAAAAAATTTCAAATGATTTGTTCCCTCCTTTTTTGGATCAAAGTATCAACCCCAAAGACTATGGGAGTAAAAAAAAAAATACAAGGGTTTTAGCCTAGTCGAACTGATATGGAATAGCCCATATATATATAAGCGTGTTCACGAGATGGCATACCGACAGACAACTCTCTAGCGATAACGATCTCGTGTCGGTCGACGATTCTCTTGCGCGCGCTTGCACCCTTCGGTCAATGATGATGTCCCGCCGAGGGTCTTTAGTTTCGGGGAATGAGTCTCGATTTTTCCAGAGCAATGCTATCCACATATATATACACACACACACATACATATATATATATATATATACACGGAGTTAAATAGAAAAGATCGCGGACAGGAAACACACGCGGTTGCATCTTTGTAACTGATTGCCAAACGAAGAAACATTTTTTTTTTTCTAAGTAGCTTGATAAGTTCGCTAGTGTTCCGTCCCCCAAAAAAAAAAACGGAACTATTGTATTCCTATGTAAATTTATTTTTCTTCGTTTATGTTTTTATTGCATTCGTTTGAATTTTTTTTTTTTTTTTTGCTCGAGTTGCATTATCCTCTCCTCGAGGCGTCTTTGCGTTGCTGCGAAGATTCAAAGCAGGTTTTTTTTAACTCCAAAAAAGGGAGTATCTCTTCTATTCGTTAAATTTTAAGCAATTGTCAGATATGAATGTAATGGGATCTTTGAGATATCGATATAACAGGGGAACATCCTTATAAGCACTGTCGAGATTAAACTCAGCGCGCGGGGACTTTGGATATTTTTGTCATAAATTCCGTCTATCAGTTTAAGATATTCGAGCAGTTGCGCGTGTCACGCGGTACTGAGTTTTCTCAATATCACGATTTACAACCCTGATGGGCTGACCTTGCCGTGAGTCGTATCGTATAGAGCACGTACAAGACTCAAAAAAATTCGGATTAGCGTCGATGAACTTTCGACGGACCTTTTCGTTTTCATTTATCCGAAAGGATCAGGGCATTTCATCGATGTAAATTACGTTTATTCGGACTCAAAAGTGCAAACAAAAGGCCGTAAACCAAGTCACTTTACGTCATGAAACATATATTTGTCTTTACGACCGTTTGTTTGTCAGCAATCGATTGTATATGTGTTATTGAAACAAGTTATCGATGCAATTAATTCGAGCTACTGATTAGGCTTACCTTCGGATAGTAGTAACGCGCCGTATTCGTCAGATCAACGATGAACTTAAGTTTTGGAAAGTCCTTCATCAATTTTGCCGGTGTAAACCTGAAAACACGATGATTCGTCGTGTATATGTACGAGCATTTCGTAAAATAGCTCGCAGGATAACTTTCGTATTTCGTCTTAATTATTTCATAAAATTGCCAAAGGATAACTATAAAATTTAATTTTATTTCATTTGTCATTAAATTACCGAATCCCCTTCTATACTTCCGTCTTGAGAGAAAAAAACACACACACACACACACACAAGAGTATACGAAAAAAAAAAAAAAAAATAGACGAATCGTTTTGTTGAGCTTCGAGGATCTCACACGCGGAATATAAAATACCGATATAACCGATCTCCCGAGAGAAGATATCCTCGACGTATTTAGCTGTATCCGAGCTCCCCCCCCCCCCCCCCCCCAATAAATATCAACTGGAAAGATTAGCAGAAGGGTCTATTATAAGATAAAATTTGATCGGCTGCCTTTATCTTCGAGCTAATCGATTACAAAATCCACTAACGAAACGTTAATTTGATGGGATTGATTTATGCGTCGTTGATTACTCCTAGAGGGCGATTCGAATATTTTTAATACCTCTCGATTAAAAAAAAAAAAAAAAAAAACCGTTTTGTGCATTAAGAGTGAATGTTTATACTTACTGCTGTGATGCTGGAAGATTTCTCGCTATCGCCTGAAACAAAAAAAAAAAAACGCGAAGAAAGTAGATCGCCGTGTTCATAGCTACGATAATTTTTGGGTGCGAAATATTTTTATTTTTGCGATTTCCAGACAACGCCAAAGTTAGAAAGACCAAAGTTTGTAAGACCTTTTGTTAGTCGACAGTTTCATCAGCGACGGCTATAAGACATTTTTCTGACTTTCGTGCTGTTCGGGGTTTCATCGTGGATGTATAACTTTTTCATGCTCCATATCGTCTGATTATCATTATAGATGCTTAAATAAAAGGCTTTTAACGAAAAAAAAAACTATCAAAATTGGAACATTGTGTACCGAGGAGATAAATTGGCAATTTTAAGGCCAAACACGATGTTTTCAGTACGAGTCGTAGAAGAGGGTGCGAGGCGAAGACGAATACTGAAAACATCGTGCGAGGCCTTAAAAGGCTTACCTTCGTGGTGCGCACGATATTTTATACAATACTACAATGTTTTCCGAGCTTTTAGGACTTGCAGACGAGGAGTAAAAAGTAGGACTTTTAAGTCCTAGGACTTTACTCCTCGTTTACAGGCCCTAAAAGTGAGGAAGACATGGCAGTGTTCTATAAACACCTTCTGAGGAAAAGGGCGTAAATTTATTAGATCGGGGGCTCAAGGGTGTTTTTGTCTTCTCGAACGACTCTCGAGATCCCAAAACTATCTCAAACTACTCATAAAAGTTTCAAGTTACGGAAGTCGATGCAAAGTTCTCTGAACCTGCGGGAAAATCTAGCTGGCATATATATATAGAGGCAGCTTTTCAAAGCCGCAGAATCATCCTCGACTTGTGCCTGATAATTAATAATGCGAGCTTAACGGGCACATGTGGCAACCTGTCCGTTCTACACGTATCGCCTATCTCGTCGCGTTCGAGTGATCGATCAGGTTTAAGATCCTCCCTTCGTTCTCTCTCCATTCCCGCCCCGCTTGTCCGATAACGAGACATGACGAAGCCAAGAAAATCATCAACATTGATTAAACCCATAGTTTAACAAGCGCATACACGTGTATCGTATAGCTAGACGATGAAACTTCGAGCGAAGGAAGATCATATTCGACATGGATAACGGTGGATAACTGTTGTAGCCAATTTACGAGAAAATCACATTGAGAAATAAACCGTTAAAAATCAATTCATTCTTCTTCGATGAAGATCAATCTCTCGCACGAATAAAAGTCGATCTTGATCAAGTTACAAATTGCTAAATCAACTAAAGCCATGTATGATTGAAATAAATCTTGCTTGAATCTAATGAAATCATCCGAATCAATTATTCGCGGTATTTGATCTATACCCACGTCCGACTGGAATTTAATTTTTCTTAATTAAACAAAAATGATTAACAATAGCGTACTGATTGAATTGATGAGCTAAGAGCTTGATATCTTATACGGACAGGGGATCTTCGAAGGCAGGTATATGTATAACTCCTGCATATGCTGGTGAATCATTTTTGGACTATCTTAAAGCAGCGTGTATGCGTAAATTGAAAATTTAATTCTTCCCGATCGCACCCACAATGGGTGGGCTAATGATAATTATGGGTTTAGAAAGCCCGGGCTGGGCTCTCTCGCACCAGCGAGAGCTATGCGATTGGATGGGCGTGTGGGCAAGATTGCTATCCGAAGATTTGTATTACAGAGCGTTTCAGGGACGAATGATTTTTCGATGAATCTCTCGTTAAATTATATTCCCATGACTCGGATCCACGATGATATTGATGATTCGACTTCTGGAATGACGTGTAATCCGAGCGAGTACCTGATCATGTTTGTTACATCGATTGGAAATTCCGAAAACCCCTGGCAAACCTGATGCTTTAGCTGGCGGTATCATCGAGATGATGCAAAAATGCCAATTGATTTGGCGCCACTATATCTACATATGTATAGAGAGGATACATCGATAGATCCGAACCTCTCCCCAAAAATATATACTGACTATGCATAGCGCCATTTGCATTATCCTAAAGGTTTCACCAGGGGTTGTTGGCCTTTCCAATAAGCGCAGAGTAGATCACGGAATTTTATAAATTTTAGGCAAAACAATTAAAGATATTCTCCTCTTTCCAATTGTCACCATCTTTATGACCAGCAAAATGAATACCTACAAATCCAGAAATAAATATAGCAACGAATCCTCTCGCCCGTGCTCGCCTCTGTTGTGGCCACGCTGAGTGAAAAAGTCCCGGTTCGTTGATTTATCGCTTTGCAAATTTGTCGAGATAGTTTTTTCATACATCGAAGTATCCTCTCTGAACTGCTCACGGAAGCGCGAAACCGCAGATTGTCCACGCTGAGTTAGTGCCATCAGCGGGAGCAAGGGGGGGTTTTTTTTTTTTTAATTGACAGACGGGTCGAAGGTTTGCGGGGTGACGAGACTCAAGATTTACGTATTTGCGCTTACAGAGACCAAACGAGAGAAAGAGAGTGCGCAACGCGAAGTAAATACAAAGATTTACGATCCATCTTCTTCTTCCTCATTCTTCTTCGTTTCGTTCGTTCGTATACGGCACGAGAGAGCGTTTAAAGAGAAAACGAAAGAGAGAGAGAGAGAGAGAGAGAGAGAGAGAGAGAAAGAGTCTTGAAGAATCGAGGGATGCTGCAGACACCGTGCATTTATAAGTGTGTTCACGAAAACGCAATAAGAATTTTTCGTGTTATGTCCGTTGGTGAAATGGCGATACACACGTTGAGCCACGGTTCCTGCCCACCTGCGAAATTTACTGACCCTCGCGGACCCTGGCCCAGGAGCAGTTTGTTTATTTTCACCCCCCAAGTTGCTACATACCATGCACCGTTGGTGCTTATATCTACCGGGAGAATATGAGACCGGAGAATAAAGAGCGAGGGCTAACGCCGAAGGAGATGAAGGAGATGAAGGAAAGGAAGGCAAGGAGCGCGAAAGGCCCTTCCTTTGCTGATTCCACCATTCAATTTCACGATCCTTAGTCCGATATACGACCGCGACTAAATCAGGATTATATCGAGGTATACGCGTCCTGAGGAGCATTGTTAATTCTGGCGTCGGTATAACAGTCCCGCTTCCGTAGGTCGATGCGTCAGGACGACTCTTGTGGTCCCGCGATACATGTGCGGGCGGATGACTGCAAGGGCCTCTCTGATATACATTGAATTTCTCGCGAAGCTTCAGCTTTTTCCCTGGGATCAACTATACTCTCTGAATGAACTGCTAAATCGCGACCGAGCGTCTATGGCATAGATAAATTCAACATGAACAAATTTCTCTAATTGTCAATCCTTTACGTATACGGGCTACGTTTTTCCGTGAAGAACTGACTGTGGTCTGCATTAACAAGACACGGGTGTAGTGTATTTTTCATTCTAGCCATCAACAAAGCGAATGATACTTCGAAGTGACGGCATGAATTTTTTGTTTTTTCTCGTCTTTACAAACACATTTTCAAACTGATCGTACCGTTCGACCCGACAATGTGTAAATTGCGTTGATGGCCGTGAAGGTAGAAGGACGTAAAGTAAAAAACGAATTTGGAACAAAGGCGAGCGATGAACTCGAAGAGCCATTGAACAGATCGTTTTACCAAGGAAAATACAGAGTAAAATGTGCCCTTGAATGTGGACACGTTAATAAAGTGCCTGAATATTCAACTACGGTCGAAATGATCAAACCTTTTGTGGTGCGCGGCTATTTTGCCGATCTAAGTGTCTATGGAGGTCAGTCCATATCAGATCGAGGACTGACTATCATAAAGGATGAACGATGGCACTTTCAAAACGTTTCTCAGCGCATTTTCACAAATGAGCTGCAATTATACAATGGTTGATGACCGAAGGGATCATCAACGCCCGTTCAAAAATGATGGAAGATCTACAGTTGGCTAACACTGTCAATCGAGATTTTGGAACTGCCACGATGTCAAATAAGACATCTCTGCATCATGCTTGGCTGGATTTGCATCACAAGGCCATATAGCGCACGCGCATCCAAATAGACATGATCCAAAAAGACATTCTTGATGACACGGGTCACACAACTTCACGACCTCCATAACAGCAACGATATGCATGACCAAATTTACCGCGTAATGCTTTTTATTGAAGAAATTTCAGATGGATTTGGGTCTCCAGTCGTAGGCGTTGTCAAACGGTACAAGCATGAATGGCATATATTTATGAGAGGTCGAACATTCTCCTCATCGCTGTGGTAACAATGAAACATCAAACGTGGTTGGTAACGCGCTTAATTCATGTTACAGTGGAGGAATCACAGCTACAGAACTCGATGATCTATTATTAACGAATCAAGAAAAGTGTGCAGTGAGATACGCGGCAGAAATAATCATGGCGTATCCTTCGTTGAGAATTTTCTCCTCCCTTCTTCCTTTCTGCTTCATCTTCTCGCGATCGGGTTCGGAGTCTAAGCGCAATGAAAAATACAGACGGAGAACTGAGAAATAAAGAAACGCGAACACCGCACATGAGCCACGCGGCCAATGTTTATGCCCTCGTACACAGAATCGCGCCACGGCAATATAGACTGCTATATGGCCTCCGCAAACTGATATATATGCCCGACGTTATCCTCGCAAACCAGCCATATACCTCCCTGCTATACCTATACTACGGCTGAAGAAAATCTCAGACATTCGCCATCATACAAAATAGGTCACGCTTGTTCCTTACACAAAGAGACAGGCTAAATGATGATGCGCCTTCCACGAGTCATTACTGTGTTGTCACCGCATCGGTCTCTATTCAACTTTATTTTCAATGTAATTTCATCGCTCTTAAGAACGTTCACGAAGGAAAATATTTGATCGGTATGATCCGACAACTATATGAAACGATAACGAGTTACTGAGACCAATCGATACACAAACGGCCTGCCAGATAAGGACCATCAAGATTCCATGCAACACGAACAGGCAATGAAAAGCATAAGAAGGAGAAGAAGAAGAAAAAAAACGACCGTTAGAGACGCCGGGAGGCCAATTAACGGCTGAACGGAAAAATCCTCAAAGGATCAACGGTGGTAAAGCGCACGGTGTGTAGCACAACATCGTGAATCGAGCCACGAAAAAACCCGAAGCACCCATCGTGAACCGTGACCGTCCCTAACAAAAATCCTCGTTAGAAAAACATTCGAAAAGATACGAGGAAGTATAGATCCATTAATCTCTTTCTCTCGCAGTGGACGCGTGTTATAATAGGAATACACATAGCAGTTCAGAAGTGGCAGACGGACAATGGCAAAAATCATCGAGTTATGATATCTCCCGTGTAGCGTGGCTTCATCGTAACAATTTAGTGGTGGTACGATGCAAAGAAAGTAAATTTCAGTATGCCATGAGGATCAATCGACGCAAAGGTCTTAGTCGGAATTATCGATGTTATAACGTGGCAAGCCACTGTATGCTCGGGGCTTGAAATCTCACGTGTGTGGTTATACTACTTCATGGCAAAGCTGTTCGAAATTCTGAAAAAAAAAGCGCCGCTATCTGCGTGCCCGCGGGATTGTTACTAAATCAATCAACGACGATTCGATTAGTCTCGGATTCCGCGGGATGTGTGTTGGCTCCAAAGGCACCATTGTGTACGACGAATTGGCCATTAGCGCTGGAAAGATATCATCTCTACCTCTTCCCGAGCTGTTTCGGGCCTACTAACGCATGCTGCGCCCTCTTTTATTTTCTTACTATAACGCAGTTTGTGTTGGATGTTTTTCTCCTTTTTATCCTCAGCCATGTGATTCTTCAGCTCCTCTGACCCTCTTGCCTGGCATTCGACCGCGCAGCGAGCCACGCACTATGTGTCCACCGATCGTGAGGTGTTCCGGAGACCCTTTCGGCCCTCCTGGACTGGACAACGCATAGAAGCCCGAGCCGTGTCTCTTTTACTTTTGGCTCGATCGTTGAAACTCAACGGTCTCAACGATTTCCGCAGCTCGGTATGGGCGACTTTGGCACTTTACCGCTTTCATTGGGTCACCAATGGTCAAAAAATACATCGGACGTAATGGTAGCGGTAGCCGCGGGGGATCTATTCTATGACCCAACCGTCTCGATCGTTGTTTTCGAGCCGTAAAGAGCCACCGCTATATACTCTACGAACACGAGGATTCTCCGTGCGAGCATCTTGTTCCCTTATTTATGTTCGCCCTTCTGACCCGATCCCGCTACTGCGATAATACGGCAATTAAAGGTGCTCGGCTGTTTCTCTAAATGTTGGAAGAAGGAAGAAAAAGCAACCTCAAGGCCTCCAAACAAAAAAAAAACAACTACGAGGGACAGCCCCTTCGAGAGACAGTACGCGGTGACGTTGTCAGTTTTCATAGTTTTTTTTTTTTGGACTTTCTGGTTATATAGTCTGTCTCGTTGGAGAAACGTGAGGAAGCCAAATCGTCGACGATCGATTTAGAAGCAAGTTTTGGAAGCTCATTCGTACCGGTGTCATCTGTATAAATGGCCAACTCGACAAAAGGGATCAGCATAAGGTGCTACTTAAGAAAATCTTGTGTTTCGGATGCTGAGGACAACGCGCCATAAGACTTTGAACGATGGATCCATGAGAAATTAGGATTCTACGTTAAATGCCTTCGGGTCTTTACTTAATTATCCTAAAAATTGAAATACTGTTATTTCGTATATATTACGAAATAAATGACTCTTCGTAAAATTCGATTTGGTGTATATGCGGGACATATTTGTGCGGTAAAGGAACATAGTTCCGATAAATCTTGTAGCCTGTCACCAAGAACGGGAGACCGTGGTTCTGCCGTAGCGCTCCAAGGCGACGGAACTTAGTTTATCTGTTGGCTGGCTCATATATATATATATATGTGGATATATACGTATGCATATCCACGCATAAATACGCATATACATAGAGACTCGCATAAAATTCGTCCTGGTCAGATATATCCGACGTTTTGCGATTATAACCGTGACTTTCTTTCTCTCTCTCTCTCTCTCCCTCTCTCTCTTCTTGTCTCGTATAAATAATAACGAGACCGTGCGGTGGCCCATCGCTATAATTCAATTCACACCTAATAACCGCGATCGTAGAATTTCCATAATACAGGCGGTAATAAAATTAAATATATATATATATATATATATATATTTTTTTTTTTTCTTATTCGGGGCGGCTCGCCACACTCTTCGGGGGGTCCGTCCGCGACCATCGAGGGGCCATGCCCGGGTATATATAAGTTCACCACTCGCGACCGCGATCGCGAACGAGCCGCAGAGCACATGCAAAGAGTCGCATAAGACGATGATATCCACGAGCATACGTCAACTCGCCCCCCCCCCCCCCCCCCCCCCGTACAGCATCGCAATGTATATCCTCTGACGATCACTCGTGTGTCCCGACGATCGTCCTTTATCTCTCTTTTTTTTTACGCAAACTATGTCGCTCTTGGTAAAATTTTAAAAAAATGAGAAATAGGGTAAATGTGGGTATTACTGCGGTTTGAAATGCGCGGCGCCAGCTTCACGAGCATATATTTAAAAAAAATCATTTAAATTTCGATTTAGGGAATATGATGCCACAGTCCCATCGCTGTTCCCCAATATCGAGGTCACAGTGAAATATATATATGTTTGACTGGTCTCAAAAATTCAAACTGTTATATCGCTCGAACGATTCGAGCAATCGTACGGAGTTACATTTTTAATCGCTTCTCTTTTCTTTGGACCAAATATTCGTTTACAATGAGCAACAGTTTAATTCTCAGTTCGATCGTTTCACGAGAATCGATTGCCGGTTTTTCCCGGGGCACCGTCAAAATTCCGCTGTACTTTCTCATTTTGTCTCGATACACCAATGAATAGAAAGATGGGGGAAAAAAAAAAAAGAAAAATGAAAAACGATCGAGAGAGATCACGATGATCGCTAACAACGTAGATTGTGTATACGCGTGACGCTAAAGAGCCTCACCTCTCGGACACGAGAATCGTCTCCATCGGCATCGCATCTTCCCCCGCATTTTCATGGTCTGCAGAGTTCACGGCCCGCATGGAGGAAGCGAAGGTGCGTGTGTATATGCCACATACCGAAGTGCCACGCGCGTTCGAGGAATACTCGCGTCAATGCGATGCACAAAAAGTTGCGACATCGACACGATATAGCATATATTTTTTTTACATTTATTTCCAAGAGATAACCGACCTCATTTCCTCATCGTTTTTTCGTCTGCTCTCGTCCGGGCGACAACGACAATACGCATTAAAGAATATTATACAGGCCGCGACGAAACGCAAAGTGTATAAGAGGCCAATGATGCTGTATATATATCACACCAAGTGCTCAATCGCACTCACTTAAGCGCACATCACAACGAGTGGGCAGTGCCAAACCAATATTCAAAAATCGGTACAGCGATACGACGGATGAAAGAGAGAGAGAGAGAGAGAGAGAGAGAGAGAGAGAGAGAGAGAGAGAGAGAGAGAGAGAGAGAGAGAGAGAGAGAGAGAGAGAGTGAAAGAGATAAAAAGAAATGTGCTCGAAGAGGGCACGAGAGTTTAACTTAGGTTTTAGCTCATAGAGCTCTCATGGAGACTCTTTTTAGTGTTACGTGTATTATTACAGGAATACGCTAGAGATGCATTATACATACATATTACCGAAAATCAAACGAATGTGTTTTCAGCCGAATATCAAACATTCACTGCCCGGTAAATAAATTTAAAAAAGTGTGCTAACGACACGAGGCTGCTAATGTCCGTTAGATGGGGGGTTTTTTTATTTTTATTTTTCATTCTTTTTGGCGGAACCAAAAGAGAGTGCTGCACTCAGAATCAGATACGACTGTGCGAGTTTGCGATTCCATGTATAGTATTTGAATCAAGGCGATGTGAAAGCCACGTGACCTAGGCGCGAAACAGCCAAAGTGGCTCAGATAGCGATAATTCGCGTTCCCTATTTACTTGAAAACGAGTAAACGAGATGTATATTGAAACTTTTGGGATCTTCGTGAAATTAGAAGATCTATGAAAACCTCATCTTCTTTTTCACGAATTCAGAGAAAAAAAAGGATGCAAACCAATCACCACGAGAAATCTGGTATTATAAGGTTATGATACTTCATTTTTATCGCATTGATGTGAAAAAATCAAATTAGATTTTCATTGATACTGTAAGAATGATCACTTTAATCCGGCACAGTTCGCATTTCACCATGTAAGTGCAAAAAAAAAAAAAAAAATAGGGAAACTCGATCGTCTAGATAAATGCCGACAAATTGAAAGAATCTTTTCACAAAAATAGTGAACTTAAGTTTACGCGAATTCCGACGAGTGGCAGCAAAGTCGCATTCTTCGGATAACAGTCACAGATTGAATTTGACTTCTCCAGGACAGCTGTGTCTTGTCAGCCGTCAACGAAATCGGAATCACCAATGAAAGCCATGCGCCATATCAAAACCTCGTTATGGGCTTATAATATGAGTGAAAAAAAAAATGGTTCAACGATAATTATAATGCAATTTACCTCATCTCCAAGATTCCCATTGGGAAATAATGTTTTAAGGTTAAGCAGCTATCGATTGACCTAAACCTGTTATATTTTTAATATTTCTTCACTCCGCCGTAAGACCATATAGTGGCGCAATCGCTCTTGCACTCCTGGCGCGCGGGTCACGTGACTTTCACATCGCCTTAAGATAAATATTATTCGCTCCCAGATTTGGACGTTTTTATAAAAAAAAAAAAAATCATTTCCCCTAATTTCTTACAAAGAGTGGAAAAGTACGTGAAAAAAAAGTATGCAATCCCTTTCGATGAGAAAACTGCAGTTATAAATTGTGAAAAGTCAATGTCGTCGCTATCCCTATACTTAACATATATCATTTATTTAACCGCATGCACGCGGGTCAAGGGTCTCAGGATCTTTCGAATTCTGTGAATCGGTCTCCTGATCTGCCGATCTATATATATCCAAACTGTCAATATATCTTTTCCCTCCAAATATCGACACCCAATACTCTTAGAGGTCCCTCATTTTGTAGATATATATAGTTGTGTTGCGTCTGTCTTCACAAAGAAAAAAAAAATTATCGACAGGTTTGAGACCTGGGCAAGAGGTCGTTTCTCTTCCTTTTGTTTTTTTTTTCTCTTTTCTTTTCGGTTTCGCATCAGTCGCACGCCGGCGCCAAGGTAAGTTGATTGTTTTAGCTACGGGAGTGAGAATACATTATATATATTAACGAGCCGTGGCGTTGCCGCGGCCAGTCGAAGACAAGATTAACGATGGTCGACTATTTATGGTCGTGAATCGCCGGGACAGTTTAAACAAATGTTTGTTTCTGTGGGCCTTATATTCTCGAAGGAACTGGCGAACGCGCGCGAGCCAAGCGCCAGAGTGTTTTTTTTTCTGTCGCTCTCTCTCAGGACCTATATACGAGAGACTTCTCGGTTATGCCCCCGAAATGCGGCATGACCCGATGACCACAATTCCCATAGGAACAGCGTTCAATGCTAACGACGCCGCAATAATATCCATCGCGTCATCGCGTGTACCTCGCATCCTCATTTCTGACCCCAGAGCGTAACGCCCTTTCTTAGCGCCGCGCGCAAACTTTATACTTTCCATACACGTATAATAACGCCGGCACCCTCCCGCCGCAGAGAAGAGAGAAACCGTAAGCCAATTTTCCCGTGAAAATGGCTTATGTGCGCAAAGCTAAACCGGCAAACCGAAGGTTAAACCCATGCCACGGCTATTCAACGACTCCCCCCGCTTTGAGGGGGAGATCCATTTTACCGGGAGTTTTTTAAATGTATTTTCATGAATTTTTCGTGCCGAAACAGTAAGACCCATTGAACAGTCCTTTTGCATACATATTTATTCATATTTTTTATGCTTATACAAATTTTTATAAGACATTTCGTTGAGTCGTGCTCCCTTCGCACGCTGGACCGCAAGAGGCAACATTTCATCGTTACCCACAATCCACGATTGCTTCGGTTTGACTGATCTTAAACATACCAGGTATATTTTGGTTTGTCAGGTGACCATTTATGTAGCCCGTAGCTCGATCGCATTGAAAAAATAAAAAATTACAAAATGGCGCCACGATAACGATTTTTCTTTAATCCGGCAGCTTTTAAAATTCGTTATCGTGGCGCCATTTTGTGATTTTTTATTTTATCAATGCGATCGAGCTACGGGCTATAAATGGTCATCTGAAAAACCAATATATACCTGGATTGTTTCAGATCAAACGGGTGCAATAGTGGGTACCGATTAAATGCTGCCTACTCTTGCGCGGTCCAGAGCGTGCCAAAAGCGAGTACGACTCAACAAAATGTCTTGTAAATATTTGTCTAAGCATAAAAAATATCAATAAATATGTATCCAAAATGACTTTCCAATGGATCTTTACTGTTTCGGCACGAAAAATTCATGAAAATTCATTTAAAAAATCCCGGTCAAACGGATCGCCCCCTTTGAGCTTTGCTTTGATCTCACTCTCAGAGATCTTATAAGAGATGTCACGCGAAAATAAAAGCACAAGAGAATTTTACCGGTCAGCCGCAGAGTAAATGGATCTATAGCGATATATGTTCAACGCGACAACAGGATATACGGAATATCATAAATAAGGATAGCACGAGCCATAGGCCTATATATGATGCACGATCAATGACGCATTCGCAATAACCAATCTTCACTGCTGTACATAACACAAGGACGACAGAGAGAGAGAGATATAGAAAGATAAAGTCAGGGTCATGCAGCAATGAGAAAGGAAGAGAAAAATCTGGCAAGTTTTGTTTCAATGAGCCATGAAATTCTTCGACAAAACCGGCGGTACGACGATATTTCTGTGTATACCCAAAGCGTTGAACGGACATCCCCCCCCCAAGTATGGTAACGAATGAGACGGCGAGAAATTGAGGGTCGTTTCGATGACCGTCAACAGTATATTTTGGTGTCGTAAAATGCGTTTCATTACCAAGGACTCGGCAAGAGATAGTATACATCCTTTTGTATAAACGAAAAACGATTCCGGAAACAGAGCGAAAGATATATACGCACATACTTGTGCGCGTAGAGAAGTTTTACACGTATATGCCTCCTATATCTTCGTTCTATTGGAAAATCAAACAACTTCCGGTAGTCAGTGTACGATTAAACGGATGCTAGAAGTTCAGGCTGACATGTGGCGCGCGTAATGCGTTTCCCTCGCGTGTACGTAAAGTTTCAGTGAAAGGGATCCTCTATAGTCGAATAGTGTTACTCTCGCGATATTGCCGTACATACAGCAAAAAAGTGACCTTTCTCTTTCGAAACAGTTTCCTCTTCCCTGAATTATATTACGTCCCTTTCCCCTATCAGAATATCCGAGGGTATCGAGAAAAGACCTTTGCGAAAACTGTATAAGACAGCGCCGCGAGAGTAATTTTGCGCGCTGTGTGAGACACCAAAGAGGCAAGGGTGCGAGAGGTGGGTTGGTTATAAAAATTTGGCAATTTTTCGTCGCATCACGGTCGTTGATGGTGGCGCGCGATGGTTAGCGTCAAGGCGACATTCTCGTAAACACATCAAATTACAACGCGGATGTATAAACGCGCAATATACACACGAAAGCGCGCACACACAACGCACAGTTCTTGGTCGGTGAGCGCGCGCGACCGCGGTGGAAAATACTGTTTGCGTGCGTATGCTGATGTGCATCAACGTGGGAGTGAGAAAAATAGATGGTGAAAGAGCATATGCAAGAATGAGGAAAAGAGTGAGAGATGCCGCAAAAGGCGAAAGTACAGAAGGAAGCGTGTATGTATAGGCTCGGTGACGTAGAAATGGGTGATATATGAAATGGAGAAAAAAAAAAGTTATTAGAACCAGACGGGGGCAGGTGGGACATGGTGTGGAATGACCGTGGGCGCACTGGGACAGGAGCTCATACACGCGCGACGCATATAATGGAGAACGCCAAGCGCAACCATTCAAGGGAAATTTATATGCCAGAAGCATAAAGGCCGAAGAGAGGCCGGGAGGCGCGTAGCCCGGCGGCCCGAATCGTCCATCGAAGAAGAGAAAGAAGAGGACGAAAAAGAAGAAGAAGAGGATACCACATCCAAACCACCAAATCCACAAATGTCCTGATTTCTGGCTCCTTCGTTCCTCCACACCCTCCGAAAATCTTGCTCGCGCTTTCTTGCAACAGCCCACCACATATTTATACTTATATATATATATATATATACGTGTACAGAGCACTCGTAACTTGTGTATTTGCCCTCTTGCTCAATTCCGGATTCTGCTGGGCGTGTGTGTTGAACATAACAATGGAAAAGCGGATGCTTGCACTCAGCTCGCATAATAACGGTGAAAGGAGCGGGACATATATAGGGAAGTTGGGAAAGCCAAGGGCTGATTTACGTGAAAGAAAAATGCCAGTGGTTCCTGGCACCAGGCGAGATCTATAACAACGGGAAAGACTTATTCGGAAGAACGATCTCTCTTTGGTACAGAATTCCCCAGACACGATATTCCTCATAGTCTGGATTACTATGAGGCAGGGCCATATTGCATTATGAGCCAGAATTTGAGAATTTATTAATTTTGCGCATCAGAATTTGCAGCCAAACCTATAAGAATACGTTGGAAAAACTTATCCGCCTTTCTGCCCGATAAACATTCGTCGTCACGAGCAGTCGAAGCAACGCAATGAAAACGTCATAGCGCGGCGTCGAAATGTCACGAAACATTCAAGAATCATGCGAAACTTTTACGGTTTTGAATGGTCCGGGTGCTAACTCCGCGGTGAAGAGATAACCAAGCTCGATAGGATACCAGAGAGACTGCGTATACGAGAAGAAAGCACGCGATACAGCTAGCTGAACGTTATAGTCGCAAAAGTCCCTGCCATAGACACGTATATAGCGGAGTTTCGTGCACATCGGAGGTTATACCAGCGAGGAGTAACAAAAAAAATGCAAGAGAGAATGATGGGCTACAGGATTCTGGAGCCGTTTGCTGTCTCGGACAGGTAAAACACACGTAACGAGGCCATGCGAAGTGAGCAACAAAAACGAAGAAATGAGAGACGGCAAGACATAGAGAATCCAACGAAACATGATCGGTTTACGAGATTAAGAAAAGAGAAGAATAAAAATAAAAAAAAGACAACGCTACCGCGCGAGAGTTCGCCGGGAGTCTCCGCAGGGTTCCCGGAAAGAGTGGTAAAAGTGAGAGTCAAGCGCGTCATGAAGAACCGAAAGAAGAGGAAGCATATAATGACTCGCATGAAAAAAGATGGATATATATACCCGGCCATCTCATCTAGCCGAGATAAACCGTGACCCATGGCAAGCCGTATCTGATGAGACCTCAATGGATTGCACGAAGAGACAGTAAAGTATAACGAAGAGACAAAAGTGCTCTTTCCCCTCATCTCCGCCATCTTTCTCCTCTATTTCTATTAATAACCCCCCCCCCCCTCCTACGATTGAAAAAGCAGAAGTTTTATACATTTAACTTGGATATTAAGTGGTTAAAGTATATGTCGTAATCGCACGCCCGAATCAATGCATTAAAAAAAAAAGGATTGATCTTGAACGAAAAGGTGAAGCACTTGTTTAAAAATGGTTCTTAGCATAAGTTAACAGCAAACCCTTAAACTTTTTCATTAACATTTAATTTTTTGTGATTCTATTGCGATGTGCTGAAACAAAATGCGAAGAATAATTCGAAAAAAATGAAACTACCTTTAGCTCGAACTACCTAAACTGTCCGTGATATTTGGCCAGAGGCAATGAAATGGATTAAAAAGGGTAGAGCGATTAAGAAAATAGATTTTTTTGACAAATTTTACCCTTTGGGTTCACTCGCACCTGTATACAATATGAGAATAGATCCTGGGAGGTAGCCCGAAGGGTGATGGGAATTGATGCAAAGTTTTTCATTGTGCAATAAGTATTGAAGACGGAAGAAAAATAATTTTTTCGTGTCAGTAATGGGCGTCATGTGTGTGAGAAATTATACACGCAGAGGTATATGGTTGCTCCCAATCATACTGGAATAAATGTCTAACTATCTGAAATCTGAATTGTCGGTGCATTTGGTCGATCGATGAACGGGGCAACTATATATATAGAACGAAATAATTCGGAATCCGTGAGCGATGGGCATGGTGTCGCAGTCAGCGTGAAACATTCGACTCTTGACTCGATGGCGCCATGCAGCAGAGAGCACGGACACTCTCGAGACGCTGGCGAAGTGCAGGGTGGAGATGTGCAAGAGAAGGAGGGAATAAGAACACGGAGAATTGAAGTGTGGAGCGGGAATATAGGCGTCCAGACGAAACGAAGCGCGTGCGGTGTCGGAGACCCCGATAAGATCTCCGACATGGGAATCAGTAATATTTTACAAAGTCATCGAAGTTCCTCGCCAACTTCGGCATAAATTACACGACTCCCAAGGAGTGCGATGCGGAGAGCAGTCGTACGACCGAACGATCGAATCCTTTCCTTATTCCACGTGTATACATATATATATATATATATACTACTCTGTACCTTTCTACTTTGGGTTTGTATTTTTCTTAAACCTGATCTATGTGTACTGCAATCGCATGAACCATGAATTGTAATATTATTATGAACAATGATACTATTCGAGTTTCACATAAAGTGCATTTTTTTTTACAGAAGAATATGATAAAAATAATCCACAAAAATAATCCAAATAATCTTTCGTAAGTTTCGAACGGCAGTGATGGCGCTGAGCTACAAATATGTAACTATACAGCACCCCGAATAAAAGCTAAGTCAGTCTATGGTCGTCCAGGGTGATTCTGTGGATATTTCGAGATCCATGAATACAAATTTGTAGGGTTTAATATATTTGGATTGGACTATAAATTATTGGCCATCTGGGGGTTAAGAGGGCAAGCAATTTTTTTCTATCCTGTTTTCCTTTAGTCAATACGAATGATTAGCGTACATTTTACCGTTGATGAGTTACAAATTCAGGAAAATACAAACAAACAAAAACGTCGAAAATAAGTTTTTGGAGCGTGAATTACAAACAAATGAAGGTGTTATAGTTTTTTAAAGTTTGTTTAAAGTTTGTTGTTAATTCGCATTGCCGGCAAATCAACGCATTTCGCGGCTTCCGCGCAAAAATGGCAGAACGCAAAAAGGTTTTCTGATGGTCCACGATTTAATATACACAGAATCGATCTGGGCTGTACTTGAGCTGGTGCGTTATGCTCAATAAAACCGCGCACGTCTTCTAGGGCTGCCAATAATTTTCCGTTATCGGGTTCATAGTCATTTCGTTTCTCATAACTGAAACAATTTTTGTCAACAGCAGATCAGTGAGCTGCACAAACTGTTCCGACTAGATTAATTGAAAAAGGAATTTCGTGAAAAATTATTAAAAAAAAAAAAAACAAAATGCAAAGGCACGCGAGTACTCCGTTATCAAACACGTATACATTAGTATCTGTATAGGACAAAATGTGTATCGAACACGACGAGCGGACGGTGAAGAACGAGGGTTTGCTACAGGCTCCCTTCACGACAGTGGGGTACACGGTATGGGAATCGCGTCGACGGCGGCACATTCCAGGACTTATCATATAACGGAATTAATCAGACAAGTTGCCGGGGAGGTTCGGCTCCGCTATACTCCATCAGGGATGTGGGTTAAAGGGATCTACACGTTTCTCTCTCGCGAGATGAGGGGAGGGGGGGGGACATGTAGGGGCAACGAAACGAGGAAGACGTGGTTAATGTCGAGGCGTGATGCGGATGACAGCTCCCGGAGTCGGGTCCAACAACGACGATACATTCGAGTTATATTTATAAGGATTCCACGTATACGATCGCAGCAGCCATATATGTACGA